>WSFP011398737.1:0-26868 GCA_009831015.1 Picea engelmannii
ATTTGACAGTTTATGGGAAGAATGTGTTCAAGAAGAAGCAAGAGTGACCAACAGAGAAGTCATCCTATTAAGAGATGAATATAAAGCCCTAGATTTTTATGCTAAGGGTGGAAAGAAAAAGTCTCATTTTCAAAAGGAGATCCACTTTCATAAAGAATGCCACTCTCCAAAGAGATTCTAGAAATATCATAAGGGTCAAAGAAAGGGAAAATATTTCTCTTCTTATCAATGTTATCATTATGATAATATGGGACACATTGCTAAGAAATGTCCTTCCAGAAGGGAAGAATACAAGAGGATAAATAACAAAAGACATCATGCCCATGCAATTGAATATGATGAGCCACCCAAGAAGTTAACTAAAGAAGAGATTGAAGATTATTTTTTGTTTTCTACCCTCTCAGGATCTGTGACACCTAGAGAGGATACTTGGCTCATAGATAATGGTGCCTCTAAGCACATGACAGGTCAGATAGACATTCTCTCTAGCCTTATAGAAAAGGACTTCCCCCAAAAAGTTTCACTTGGAGATGATTATCAGTACCCTATCAAAGGAATGGGATAATCCACCTACAAACTTGATTCAGGAACTCTGATGAGAATGCAAGATGTACTATATTTACCAGGTTTGAAAAAGAACTTAATTTCTACCTCATACCTAAAAAAGAAAGGTTTCAAGGTTGCATTCATGGATGGTGAAGTTCTTATGTGGTCTAAAGGAAAAAATATAGAAGATGTAGTTGTTATTGGAACAAAAGAAGGTGGTTTGTACAAGTTAAAAGGTCACTCAGATGTAGCCTTGGCTCACTCTACCGAAAGCCCTTGTAAAATTTGGAATAGAAGACTAGCTCACATCAACTACAAAGCCTTGCCATATGTAAGCAAGGTAGTTGCAGGTTTACCAGAATTAAATATTGGTCATGAAGTTATATGCAAGGGATGTGCACAAGGAAAGAACATAAAGAATCCTTTTCCAAAGAGCGATAGTAAAGCAGAAGGAATATTGGAGCTTATCCACTCAGATGTATGTGGTCCAATGCCATCAACCTCTCTAAGCGAATATGTATACTATGTATCCTTTATTGAGGATTACTCTAGTAGGACTTGGGTTTGTTTCTTGAAATCAAAAGATGAAGTACTTGGAAAGTTCAAGGAATTCAAAGTCTTGGTAGAAAACCTATCCAAAAGGAAAATCAAGATACTCAGGTCAGATAATGGAGGAGAGTACACCTCAAATGAATTTGGAATTTTTTGCAGAGATGTCAGGATTAAGAGGGAGATCACCACTCCCTATTATCCTCAACAAAATGGTGTAACATAAATAAAGAATAGAACAATTATGGAAGCAATAAAGGCTATTATTCATGATCAAGATCTTCCAATGCACTTATGGGCTGAAGCAACAGGAACAACATATGTCCAAAATAAATTATCCCATAGTGCACTTGGATTCAAAAATCCCGAAGAAATGTTCACCAGGAAGAAGCCAGAAGTAAGCCATCTCAAAATATTTGGTTTTCCAGTATTTGTACACATTCCAAAACAAAAGAGAACTAAGTTGGACCCTTTAGAAAAGAAGGGAATATTTGTTGGATACTGTGAGGTCTCTAAGGCCTTCAGAATTTACATACCAGGTTACCATCATATTGAAATCAACAGAGATGTAACCTTTGATGAAGCTTCAACACTCAAAAGATCAAGGAAATTCCTGCTTGAAGAAGTATATGAAGAAGAACCTATAGCTCCCAGAGTTGCAGAACCCGTAAAGTAAGTTGCAGTTACCCTTGATGATGAGATTCCAGAAGATCATGATATAATAGAATCTTAAGAACCTCCCCTTATGACGATCTCTCACAAGAGAAATCCATCTTAGGCAAGAAAACTTATTCAAGATGTAGAGAAGTATGGTGCCCCAGAAGGAACCATGAGACAAAGCAAGAAACCTAAGCCTTTCTCTAGCTATATGGTCTTGATGTGTGATCTCGTAGAAAAGGAACCTACTTGCTTTGAAGAAGTAGTTCAGAAGAAAGAATGGATGGATGCCATGATAGAAAAATACCAGTCCATTATAAATAATGATGTATGGGAAGTAGTTCCCAGACCAAAGAACAAAGATGTGTTATCTTCAAAGTGGATATACAAGATAAAACATGCAGTAGACAGAAGAATTGAAAAGCATAAGGCAATATTTGTGGCTTGTGGATTTTCTCGAAAGGAAGGTATTGACTATGAAGAAACATTTTCTCCTGTAGCCAGATACACTTCTATCAGAACCATCATAGCTCTTGTAACTAAAATGAAGTGGAAGTTACAACTAGATGGATGTGAAAACAACTTTTTTAAATGGTGTTATTGAAGAACAAGTGTATATAGAACAACCACAAGGGTTTGAAGTTGAAGATAGAAAGACTCATGTCTGAAGGTTGAAGAAATATTTGTACGGGCTGAAGAAAGCTCCTAAAGCTTGTTATGGAAGAATTGATAGTTTCCTAACGAGCTTGGGCTTTACCAAAAGAAAAGTTGATCCTAACCTTTACTTCAAGGTTATGAATGATGAGCCAGTTATATTGATACTATATGTGGATGACTTATTCTTAATAGGAGAAGAAAATCTCATCACATATTGCAAGAAGAAGATCGTTGCAGAGTTTGAGATGAAATACCTAGGGTCGATGCATTATTTATTAGGTCTTGAAGCTTGGAAAAGACTAGAGAAGATATTCCTTAACCAAGGGAAGTATGCAGTTGAAATACTGAAGAGATTTGACATGTTAGAGTGTAAAGCCATGAATGGACCTATGGAAACAAATTTGAAGCTCATGGTTGATACTTCGCCAGAGTTAGTTGATGCTACTCTATACATACATATTATTGGATCATTGATGTATCTAACGAATACCAGGCCAGATATATTCTTTGTTGTGAACACCTTAAGTCAGTATCTGGTGGAGCCCAAATGTGTTCACCTTGTAGCTTCAAAGCATGTGATGATATACCTTAAGGGTACATTGGATTATGGTCTCTGTTACACTGGAGATCATGACTTCAAACTGTGTGGTTATACTGATTCACATTGGGCTGGAAGTGATTCATATAGGAAAAACACTTCAGGATGTTGTTTTAGTTTGGGGTCAACCATGACTTCATGGAAAAGCAGGAAGCAATCTAATATTGCTCTCATCACGACAGAATCAGAGTACATTGCAACATGTTCCGCCAGTTGTGAATCCATATGGCTTTGGAAGTTATTGACAGGTCTGTTCGATCTGGAGATGTAAGCCACCGTGATTCTATGTGATAACCAGAGTTGTATAAAGATGACGAAGAACCCAATGTTCCATGATAAGTCGAAGCACATAGAGATCTAGTATCACTACATTTGTGATATGGTTCATAGGGGAGATGTAAAGCTCCAATATGTTCGCACATATGAGTAGGTTGCAGATGTGTTGACCAAGCCTCTATTTCGTGTGAAGTTTGAGTACTTCCAAGACAAGATTGGTGTTGTCTGAAAGGACCTCCCTAGAAAGGGGGAGTGATGTTGATGATACTATGGTATCCTAACCAACAACGAGTAGCTCCGTTAGGATTTTATATCCTAGGGGATTGATCATCCCTGGACAGATCCCGAAGGTCCGGTAAGGACGGTCTATTAGAGTACCTGTGCATGTATATTCCAGCTGTGGTCAGTAGCGGTAGCTCCTTTAGGATTTTATATCCTAGGGAATATTATGATTCCTGGGCATATCCCGAAGGTCCGGTAAGGATGGTTTGTGAATGTACCACGTGGTATCTTGTTAGGATTTTATATCCTAGGGGATCTTATGATTCCTGGGAAGATCCCGAAGTTCCGGTAAGGACGATTGTTTAGAGTACCACAAATGTTGTTGTTGATGCACCTGCCTCATTATGTTGCCACATGTTGTTGATGATGTTGTTCCAACCTCGTGTTGTTGTTGTTGTTCCAACTTTGTGTTGTTGATGATGTTGTCATTCTATCTTTGTGCTATTTATTTTGATGTTTCATCTTCATGCTGATGATGATGATGATGATGTTACTCCTACTCCATGTTGTAAGTGATGATAATATTGATGATGAGAAAAACTTTCGATGATTTATAGATGTGTTGGTCAGTGTTCCAAATGTTGATGATGAGGCTTCCCTCTCCTTCTCTTGATGATGTTGTATTGGGTCATGTCATTAGAACACCCTTCTCATTAAGGAGGAGTGTTGAAATATTGTAACTTTGAAGAATATTCTAATTGTATTTGAGTTATTATCTTATAGATCAAAACCCCTTTTGTGGATTGATCATGTCCGGTCTTGTATAAGATCAA
Organism: Picea engelmannii; assembly: GCA_009831015.1. NCBI lineage: Eukaryota > Viridiplantae > Streptophyta > Pinopsida > Pinales > Pinaceae > Picea > Picea engelmannii. Next base: position 4,339 of record WSFP011398737.1, read on the forward strand.
ATCCCCTTTTGTGGATTGGTCAAACCATATTTGTATGGTGGTATTTGTAAATTCGGCCCCTAGTGTTTATAAAGTGGTTTTAACCACTTCTAGAAAAAGTTGGCCCCACTAAGTGAAGAGACATAACCCTAGCGCCTCCTCAACTAGTATTTATATGTGAGGATGGTGCCTCACTTACTCACACCCACACTCACTCATCTAGTGTGCATATCTTGAAGGAAGTTGCAGTTGCAGGAGGAAGGAGAAGAGAGGCACATGCCCAGTCTTGGTTTATTCTTGGTGTTTTGGTCTTAGTCTTGGCATTGTATTGACAATCTATTATTGAGGAAGTTTTTGTTGGGTTTTCTCCCCCATGAGGTTTTCCCAGGATAAAATGTTTCGTTCCTTGTGATCATGTTTCTTTCAGTGATCATCTTTATGCTATTGTTTTGGAAATGCATTGAATGCTCATGTAATTTGGAAATAACATAATAACAACACTAAAAATTAACATCAACCACACTACAAATGATAATGTAAATTGTAGTAAGACAATAATATAAACAACCACAATAACTTATTCAAATAACCACCAACAACTAAGATTACCCATCACATAACTTGATTATTGAGATTTGCACCACAAACATAGAACATCATGGAAACACAATATTTAAGTGGGAAACTTGAGTATCATAAGGAAACCCACTGTAAAAAGGGACCAATGTATGTAGCTCAATAAATCAAGAGAAGAGGTGAAGACCTAGAACATCAATCACTACAATAAAATTTCTCACCTCATAGGTTGTAACCACAATAGGTAAGAGAGTATAACCTTATATGCTAATGGATTCTTGTACTTATAGTTGGGGGTTGCTTGACATGGTCAACTTTGATCACTAATTCAAGTGCCTCCTTATTTTGCTTGGCATTCTTACTTCATAGATCACAATCAGAATAGGTAAGAGAGTATAACCTTATATGATAATGGCTCCTTCTACTTATATTTGGGGGTTGCTTGACATGGTCAAATTTGATCACTAATTCAAGTGCCTCCTTAGTTGGGGGTTTGATTCACATTTGATTAAATCTAGCTATAACACATTATGCGATCATTTATATGCATTAACTACAAAAAGAAGGGTTTTCATACATGACAAGGAGTGATTTGGAGAGTACCCCAAGATGCTCATACTGCTATATATAAATTTGTAAGGGGAGAAATTCCCATGTCTAAATCTTGAGCAATTTTGCTTCCAAAAGTATCTAAACTGGGAATCCATCAAACCTAGATTATTTTGGAAAAGTGATTCACTCATGTTAGAGTTCTTTTTCAATGACCATTTCATATGGTGGTTCCCAATAGTCCTTCAAGATGTAAATACTTTGGTCAAGGATATTTGGTTCTCAACCAAGTGATAATGTAAGAAATACATTTAGGCTCCCAAAGACCTTTATGACAAACAAGCTAGATATTGTAAAGATGGAATGCTTTAAAGGAAGAACTACAACTTTGCCTTGTAGTGAAGGTTATTATAGAAAAAGTTTGGGCCTTAATCCTTGATAACCTCTTCCTTAATCTAGGCCTCCCAAAGCTCATATTTGGTGGAAACATTGAAGATGAAGTCACAAAAAGGGATTTGTGAAACATTAGTTGGTTGATAGGTACAAATGGTTGTCAAAAAGGCCTAGGACTAAAGAAAATTTTAATAAAGTTTGGAGAACTAAATAGAATAAAAACACTTGGTTACATAGATGAAAGTTCATTTGGAAGTGGCATCTTGAATCTAAAAAAAATGTTTTACGTGATAATTATTGCATGGACCCAACGTAACCTTAGAGGAACCCTTGAAATACTTGGGAATTTTGTAGTATGAATGTCCATTGTGTGGTAGGAATGAAACTCCAAAACAAGTATTATGGTTTCCCAAAATGTTGAATCAAGTTGGAATCGAGCTTTCAAACCCTGCCATTCATTGCTCTCAACCTATATTACTGGAGACATTTCCTTCCTAGGGGATCTTCTCCCTTGTGTTGTTGATTTTCACATAGATTTGATATTGTGGATAATCTTTATCATTAGCTCACAACACATCACAAAGTTTCCTTGGCATGAAGGGTCTCTCATATTTTCCCATTTGTAGTTGCAAATATAGGCATAGACTTGGAAGGTGGAGATGGAAGTAGCCAACTCATGGGAGAAATCAGATTATTGGAATAGCATACCATGTACCATGAGAAAGGTTCCACTATAAGGGAACATTCTTGCATGTTCTGCTTAGTCTTAGGCCTTGTTACTCCCCCATGCCTAGGGGTAACTAGAGGAGATCATGTCTCGTGGCCCACAATAGAGAACATGATCCTGACCATGATGATGATCAACATGTCCACATATTGTAGCCCAATATCCCCCTTCATTCACTTTTATAACTAAAGTTCAACCAAGGCTCATCACATCCAAGCAACCCAGAGTATCGGAGATGGTAAGCCATTGTCACCATGAGGTATGTTAGTCCTTATTTTATGCAAAGCGTTGTGCTTAATTTGTCGTGCATGTGGATGGGGATCTTTGGTTGAAGTTGGATAATGGATAACTGGTTTGAGAAATTGTGTCAATTTCCTTGTTTCACCTTGGTGGTAAACTTCTATGCCCTAGTCCTGTTTTGTCACCACCCAGGGAAAAATGGGTATTACTAGGGGGCCCTCACAAGGGTAATGTTCCATTCTCCACTATACTTAACACTTTCCATATTGGAGACTTTCATAGTGTACTATACTTTGACAATGGATCATGGTCCAGTCTCTCATGAGAAGAGGGGATGAAGGCCCAATGGTTGATTGCATTTGTTAACAAAAGAATAAGAAAATGATGCTAAATAAATAAATGAATGATAGCAAAAAAGGACTGACAAAAGACAGTCCAAACTTGAGCTCTACTCTTTCAATGCTCACCCTGATCCCAAATAGTAATGCTAAAGCTTGAAACCTTATACAAGGGGACTTGGAAATATGATAAAGTGGACTAGAAATATGGATGATAAAGGGGTTTGGAAAAAATAGCGCGTAAATGTGGGGTAAATCAAGAGCAAGAACACCCTTCACAAAGGAACTCATAGAAATGAATTTAATGACACCATGAGCCATGAAGTTGATAAAAATGTGGAGCAAGAAAATAGCTAAGAAAGTAAAATAACCAACAAAATGAAGAAGACAAAGAAGACAGGTGGAAAAGGAAACAAGCCAAGTCAATTCATATGTACATCAATGGTACATAGATAATACAACTCAATGTAACGACCCAACAACCGTATCATAACTAAATAGTTGTTAAAGTCTATTAAGGACTTAGGTTTATTTCTAACAAATCCCCCTTTAATCTTAAGTCCTTACAAATGTATTAGCTCAACAACAAACACTTGTGCAAAATATGATAATTCTTGAACCTGTAACTCATGGTCTGAAATATCACAAGTGTCAATGAACATCTGCCTAAAAAACCTCCAAAAGTGGATGCCAAAACTAAGTCTATAAAACTCATTGTGTAACAAATAAGCTAGACAACCTGTAGGTGTTCACTGAAGTGAACCCAAAACCGATGAGAATGAACCCTGATGAGAAGTGAATTGTCTAAATATCCAACACATCTCAAAATCCTAAAAATGCTTGACAATCCTAAATGCGCCAAGTACAAATGTAGAAGAAACAACCGACCTCTGCTAGATCCAAAGATTATCTTTGTAAAGTTCGAAGACTATCAAGTGAAAGAATAAGTTCACCAACTGCTCTCAGAAAATGACACACTAAAAAAATGTCAATAGTCTTGTTGACAGAAAAAAGTGTCGAAAGGCATCCAAACCCCAAATCCATAAAATCTTATGTGTGTAGTAAACCGAGTGAATTACTGGTACTATCGCAAATCCGAACCGTCGATCAAAATGTTGAACTATCATCAAGGTTTCGAACTATCGAACCACCATAAAAGTCACAAGGTGATTGAAATCTATCAAATGGAAAAATTTCGCAAGCCATCAATGCATCCAATATCCATAAAAAAATATTGAATCTGTCAAAACTGCCAAGTGCTAAAATGTCTCGACGAAAATCCTCTGAAGGTTAAACTAACCAATCCAAATCCAAATCATCAAATCCATCATCAAATATAGAATATAATAATCCTGAATGAATGCAACCACAATTCGTAATCCTGAATCCATCGTCCATCTGCAAAATCAATCCCTCAAATGATCGACGTCAAAACCATCGATTTTGTATCCTATATCCAAATAAAAATTCATCATCAAAAACATCGTTCATCATCCTGAATGAACTGCAAACCATCAAGGTAGACTTTGAAACTTGAAGTCTGGCATATGCTCACTATGTAGTATGTATATACCCCCCTTGAAAGTGAAAAGGGGTAATCAAAATGTCTTTGAGCGAAGTGGAAAGACTCGATCTTCAACTCAAAAGACAAAACTTAAGTGGGCCTCGATCTTGCCCTCAAATCATCAAAACACTCAGAACCACTCACTGTAGAAATTGTTCCTTGTAAGCACAATTGTACTTGTGTATGAATCCGTCGATACAGTCGCTCCAATAAATTGGCTTCCAAACTCCAACGCCAATTACCTAACCATTCAAAATGAATATGTTTCCGCTGAATTTTATTTCTCTTTTGACACCTTTCTAAGAGGTGATTGGTCTTTCCACAAAAACTGCATGGGTGAAGATTAAGACACTTTGACTTATCATGGCCAAATCGGTGAAAATATTTGCATTGAATGGGTTCTTTATATGACTAATCATCATGAACATACAAATCTGCAATACCTGTAGCAATATCATCATCCTCAACAACCACATAAAAATCCTGATCATTCTTAACTGTATCAACATCCATATCATCATCATCGTTCTGATAATCAACAATATCCTATGCGTGTTCCCTACCAATATCCTCAAGCTCTGTCTTCCTATCATCATTAAAAAAACCTCCACTTACAAAGAGAACATGTTTGTAATAATTAGGAATATGAAAAAGGTTATCAGAATCCTTTTCATATCCTAAGCCATGTCGATTCTGTTTAGATTGTAGTTCTTCCCATGGCTGAACAACTTTAATTGCTTCCTCACATTTATCTGCAACTGTTTTTGTCATAGGGACTTCATCCAACTCATCTTCATGTTTATGAGTTTCATCGTCTGTCCACTGAGTGTCTTTATAAAAATGTGGAGCAAGAAAATAACCAACAAAGTAAAATAACTAACAAAATGAAGAAGACAAAGAAGACGGGCGAAAAAGGAACCAAGACAAGTCAATTCATATGTACACCAATGGTATATAAATAATACAACTCAATGTAATGACCCAACAACGATATCATAATTAAATAGTTTTTAAGGTCTATTAAGAACTTAAGATTATTTCTAACAAAAGTAAGCCCTTAAACCATATCACTATCACACTTACTCTTGAAGAGTTTTTACTTTCCATGTCACTCTCGAGTCTTATCCCTCTACTTGGGTTATTTTATTTTCTGTCTAGGTGGCACACTTGATAGGGTTGGATGAAGGACATCACATACTTAAACTTGTCAACTCACATGGGGTCCTGGGATGGTGTGTTGCTTGAAGGGGATACTGAGGTGAATTATCTTACATGGCTTATATCTTAAGTAACAACTTACTTTGCATGCTTCAAGGACTAATGTTTCTTATGAAATTTAGCTAACCACGTTTTATACTTTGGTTTGTTTTGGATGGCCCTGGCATGGTTCTTTGAGGGACATCTCGGGCTTGTACCCAGGACGTTGTGCCTTTATTTCAGGACCTTGGCACGTGTGATGGAGAGCAGTGGGTCATCCAATGACTCACCACTCTGAGATATTGACTCTCACATTCTCAGAACCCTGAACGATGGACATATGGGCTTGCTAGGAGAAGATTCAGTCACGATGGCACATAGATGGGTTGGAAGCCCCATAGGTTAGGTAGAGTACCCCAAGACTTATTTTACACTAGGATAATGGACGTTGCAACAACCTATAGTAAGAGACAGTGCAGAGATGAGATGCAACTTCCCAGGGCCTGGACGCAACACATGGATCCTGGACATTGACCCTATTATGGTGATGACGTCACCTTCTAGGGTTTGATGCACATATGGGATACTGATGACACATGGCATGATTTTTGGTGAGGAGATACATCACTTGCTCCCACCTTGCTCCGGATTGATGCCACCTGGCCTTTGGATGCCTCTTGTTTTCCCTAGATACCTTGATGTCTCACATGTGTGGGCTATTTTGATGTATTTTTCATTTATTACACTTTGTAAAGGCTAAATGAGGGGTCAACCCTACTTAAAACAATGTTATATTATGTTATGTGAACAAAAGTGAGACACTAGGCCTCATATATAAAGGCTAACACTCATTTCATTTTTGGATCATCATTCCTCACCTTTGTGAGACACTACTTTTGAAATTTTTGGCCCTTAAGGGTTACTAGCTCTTTCTCTCTCATACACTATGCTTGAAAGGATTTTTTATGGATGGTTTTGTTGATTTTGGATGGATATTTCTGTAATTAGGGTGAAATTCTCTTAGCTTCTTGGATGAAGTAAGTAAATTTCTACAATTGTTGTTTATGCTATTAATGTTCATTGTGAAATTGTTATTTTGTTGCAAGAAATCTTGTTTATTGAAACTCTAAGAGAGGAACATAAGTGCTTCTTCCTCTCACAAGGTGATATTTGTTTAAAATTGGTTGATTTTCCTTGCTAGAGTTAGAACCCTAAAGCCCTAAAGTACTAGCACTTTAGTATTTTATCCCTAGATAATTGACATTTGACCTAGTTGAAGCTACAAGAAGGGAGAAACAGTTTATAGAGCCCAAATGTGCTTACACCATAGAAGTTCTTCTCCTCAAGATCTGAGACCTAAGGCCCAAATGTGCTTGCAACTTAGGGTTTAGGTCCTACCCATTGGTTTCAAGTAGGCCAACCTTCAAGCTTGGTTGCATTGAAAGACTCCATACCCTAGAAATGCATTGATCTTGAAGCATCTCTCTTGGTGAGTTGATTGACAAACTCTCTCTCTCAAAACTCTCAAGCATCCTACTAATTGTACTAACTCTAACCTTAACAAACTCACTAAGTAACTTGTTGTTGTATAAAAGGTTTGCTACAACCATCTAAATCACATTAATTTGCTGCATAGACTCATCAAAAGGTGGTTTAACTCACTCAAAAATTACCTCTAACAATTGGATAATGTTCTATTGGTTGCATGCTTAAATTTCATGGTCAATTGTGGTATTTTTGAGCACTTATTATTGTTGGTGTTGCAAATTACTTATTGTTTGTTACAAGACTGGTTTACTGATGCAATTTGCAACAACTATAACAATCTCACTTGTCTAGTGTCTAAATGAGGTATTTATTGAATACTTTGGCTTGGAAATTGCTACACACACACACACACACACACACACACAGTGTTCTTGTTTTGAGCAGGTACAACAAACTACATTGCAACCTCTTCCTTTCCTTGACCTAGACCAACCGTTCGATGATCAAGATAAGGGGGGGTAGGCTTGGCTACTAAAGTAGCTATTTGATCCCTCGAGGTCACCATGGAAGTTTTTCTTGTGGTGGACCTCTTCTATCACTAAAATGAGGGAAGATCCTACTAAGGTGACAATGGTAGTTTCTTCCATAGTTATGCAAGATTTGGGGATCTTGTGGTGGACTTTGCACAAGTACAAATCTTGCCATAACAAGCCTCTAGTGGCCATTGACACCAACATAGAATAGTCCAAGTTGTAAGGGAACATTGAGAGAGGCAAAGAAGCTAACCTCCAATAAGAAGCCCAAAGGTCACATGTTTTGACAAGTTTCCTAATGTTCCTCTCACCATATTTGAACCAGAGTGTCCCGGAGAACCCAAACAAGACAAGGATGGATGAGAGCTTATAGAAGTTGTTCTTAAGCCCGTAATTGAAGGATGGAGGATGGAGCCCTGCCTCTAGAACAAAGACCTTTCACTTATACAAGTTTTATCTTTCTAATGGCTTAATTATTTCGTTTTCTTTGACTAGTTAACTTAATATTTATGTACTCATTGCTCTCCTTTAACATTATGGTTTGGTACTTTATGACAATTTAATTTTAAATAATCTTATTTAACTAATTTTAATTTACTAAAGTTTATGCCCCTAAGTATAACTTCGGGTTATTATTATGTTACCATTTCCTTTTTTAAATGTAGATTTTTAATATCTTAATATAAATATGAAATATTTTGACATAACAACAAACCTAAATAAAATTGTGAAAATAAACATGAATATAAAATTTGATATCTCAATAGTTAGAAAAGTGTAAAATAACATATTTTAATAAATAAAAATGTAACATAAAATAAGATGTATCCTATTAAAAATCACAATAAAACTAAAACTAAAAATAAATGAAGCAATGACATAAACAACATAAAAAACACCTAAATAAAATTGTGAAAATAAACATGAATATAAAATTTGATATCTCAATAGTTAGAAAAGTGTAAAATAACATATTTTAATAAATACAAATGTAAAATAAGATGTATCCTATTAAAAAAACACCATAAAACTAAAAATAAAAATAAATGAAGCAATGGCATAAACAACATAAAAAACTGTGAATAATAAAATAATTTTAAATTGCAAAAGCATACGTCCGAGCTAAGACAGAATAATAATAAGGCAATATTTTTTTTTTAAGCTCTGCTATTTCTTTTCTTAAAAGGCACACAAAGTAACTTTAATCAACCGACCACACCTAACCACATTTGCTTAAAAATATATCCAAAAGACGGTAATCTGTCCGTCAAACAACGAATTCTCTTCATCCCCATGCAAACGAACAAATCAGTCTCAGGTATAAATATCTGCAGAGAGAGGGAATTCCTTCGATTTCGCTTCGAGTTCCGTCAATGGCGGTCGAGGAGGGTTTAAAAAATTTCCCGGCAGTGGAATTTGGCTGCTGCGTTGTGACGGGAGGACAAGGATTTGTGGCTCGTCATCTTGTTCGGAAACTTCTGGAATCCGGGCGATGGATTGTAAGAATTGCCGATTTAGCTCGTACAACTAGTTTGGACGAGAACGGCGAACAGAGTTCGATTCTGGCGGAAGCTCTCAAGTCTGGACGGGCTGTATACTATGGCGTCGATATCAGAAACAAGTCGGAGCTCGTTGAAGGTTAGCCTGCATGTACTTCAGTTATTAAAATTTAATTACCGATATTCATATTTCCCACTCTGGATTTAATCAACTGATGGCTAAATATAATGTTCATCATAGTTTGCTTATTCTTTGGTTCTTCGGGACGGATTTCGGGTTTCCATGCCTCTGCTGCGTAATTTGCTGTAGAAGTTCCATGGCTTTTGTGCCGATTGTCCGTCATTTTGCACTTTCTGCGATTTTTTTCTTGTTTGAGCGTTTCTTCATTGGAAAGCGATGAAAAGTGACAGATATCGTGGAGATTTTCATTTTAAATTTCTTTGCAGCAGTTTTCCATTTTCAATTGTTCTAAGAGTTCTATGGATTTTGTGCGAATTGTCGGATATTTTGTCTTTCCATGGATTATTTTGTATTTTAATGTTTTGATCATGAGATGAGTATGTTGCTTTTCATGGAGATTTTCAGGTGAGATATATTATTTTGTATTTTAATGTTTTGATCATGAGATGAGTATGTTGCTTTTCATGGAGATTTTCAGGTGAGATATATTTTGACGATATTATTTACAGTTAAAATGTATTTGCCAATAAAAATTTAGAGTCCATTGCCAATTATTTTGCTTTTCTATAGAGTATTCGGTTTTCATGATGTTCAGAGTGCTGGGATTTCATGGTAAATAGATCAAATGCCAGAAACTCACAGCGAGTAATTAATAATTGTTTTTTCTATCGATGTTTTGATTGTCGACTTTTTTATTTCCTAGAAGGTTAATACGGTACAAAGGTAATCACTGCATGATTTCTAATGGAAGTTTCTTAAAAGGGATGGGAAACGAGAACTACTGTCGATAAGCTTTCTGTTAAGAACCAGTGTTTATAAGTTTTCTGTTTCGAAGAATGGAAGTTTCTTAAAAGGGATGGGAAACGAGAACTACTGTCGATAAGCTTTCTGTTAAGAACCAGTGTTTATAAGTTTTCTGTTTCGAAGAATTCTCGGGGTGATTATTGCATTATTTCTTACTAAAACTGTACTGAAGTATCGGACACTCTTGTTGAAAAAGCTTCAACGCCGATATACACATTTTTCTCCATAACCTAAATGCTGTAATGGATTCATAGGTTTCTCTTTTCCATTGGATTAGGTTTCTCTTTTCCATTGGATTTTTGTAGTTCAGCCATTTGATTTCTTTATGGAACGCCGATATACACATTTTTCTCCATAACCTAAATGCTGTAATGGATCCATAGGTTTCTCTTTTCCATTGGATTTTTGTAGTTCAGCCATTTGATTTCTTTATGGAAACACAATCTTTTTTGGCCATGAAACACAGAATTATAGGACTACAGATTTTCATATCTCGATCTTCATTTTGGTTGGCTGGTCTCAATGTTTCTCTTTTCCATTGGATTAGGTTTCTCTTTTCCATTGGATTTTTGTAGTTCAGCCATTTGATTTCTTTATGGAAACACAATCTTTTTTGGCCATGAAACACAGAATTATAGGACTACAGATTTTCATATCTCGATCTTCATTTTGGTTGGCTGGTCTCAGTGTTATTTTTCTTGTAGGTTTTAATGAGGCAAATTGAACTCAACATATGGGCTGCATTCATGTTTTTGAAACTCGAACCTATATAGCATCGCAGTTTGAGTCTTGAACCCATTCTGAATTTAATGTTTATGGAAGTAGAACATATAGCATAACAGTTTGAGTGCTTAACAAAAGGTGAAATCCAGTTAAAAGAGGAACACAAGTAAGCAGATCACAGTATTCCATTTATCTCTTTGGCTAATCATGGCTGGAAGAAATTTTGAAAGCTAGCACATGCAAATGCTGTTTGAAACATTTAGTAAATAATGAAATTTTTTCTATAGCTTATCGAATATGCACTAGAAAACAGCAAGCAACAAGGCCATTATCAGAAATGTTGGCTATTATATAAGTGTTAATGAATGAGTTACATTTATAGATTTATTAAAGGATGGATTTCTTATTTTACATAAAGTGTATTTTACAAAGAAAGTGAATGAAATGTAATTGTTTGGATATAATATTTAAAAATTAAAAATTTATAATATAAGTGTGTAGGTTTTCATAGTTAATTATAATATTTTTGATTATTCTTTTATATTATTCCCAACAAATAAAATTGAAATAATAATAGAAAAGAGTGTTAAATAGTTTATATTTTGTTGGGAACTCAATCTGGTCCAACAGTAAAAAAAAAAAAAAAAAACTCCTTGCCATTAGATAGTTTATATTATTATAGTTTATATTATTATAAACATTATTAAGATATTATTGAGTTGGAATGTGTTTTAATTATTGATATTATTTTAATATTAAGATAGATTTATTTTAGCTTTGAATTTATCAAATATTGAAAGAGATTAAATTTATCGAGGTGCAATTTTTTTAATAGTTTAAAATGGATTTAAACATAAGAAGAGGAGTAACATTTATATATAAATATAATCTATTCTCTATAGAAAAGGGTAGGAAGATAATAATGATGCTTTCCAACAACTTAAAGTTAAACCCATTTCCTTTCAACCACTTAAACTAAACTCAATTGATCAAAAAATAAAACATCATTTAAACAAAAATCTTTAATATAAACAAAAAGAATTATAAATAATTTTAAATTGCAAAAGCATACCTCCGAGATAAGACAGAATAATAAGGCTAACAAATTTTGTAAACTATACTCCTTGCTTTTCTTAAAAGGCACACAAAGTAACTTTTAATCAACCGACCACACCAAACGACATTTGCTTAAAATATATCCACAGTAAATGACGGTAATCTATCCGTCAAACAACGAATTCTCTTCGTCTCCATGCAAACAAATCAAGTAGGTCTCAGGCATAAATACACGCAGAGAGAGGGAAATCATTCAATTTCGCTTCGAGTTCCGTCAATGGCGATCGAGGAGTGTTTAAAAGATTTCCCGGCAGTGGAATTTGATTGCTGCGTTGTGACGGGAGGACGAGGATTTGTGGCTCGTCATCTTGTTCGGAAACTTCTGGAATCCGGCCGACGGATCGTAAGAATTGCCGATTTAGCTCGTACAATTAATTTGGATGAGAACGGCGAACAGAGTTCGATTCTCGCGGAGGCTCTCAAGTCTGGACGGGCTGTATACTATCGCGTTGATGTCAGAAACAAGTCAGAGCTGGTTGAAGGTTAGGATGTACTTCAGTTATTAAAATTTGATTACCGGTATTGATTTTTCCCGTGTTGGATTTAAGTAACTGATGGCTAGATTTAGTGTTCATCATAGTTTGCTTTTTCTTTGGGTTCTTCAGGACGCTTTTTGGCTTTCAATGCCTCTGCTGCGTAATTTGCTGTTAAAAGTTCAATGAATTTTGTGACGATTGTGCGTCATTGTGTAGTTTCTGCCAATTTTTTCTTTGTTTGAACGTTTCTCCATTGGAAAGAGATTAAAAGTGACCATATCATGGAGATTCTCATTTAAAATTTCTTTGCAGCAGTTTTTCTTCTTCAATTGTTGTTAGAGTTCTATGAATTTTGTGCCGATTGTCGGGCATTTTGTGTTTCTATTGATTATTTTATCTTTAATGTTTCACTTCGAATGAGATAAAAAATGAGATAGATTATGTTGCTTTCTCACGGAGATTTAATTTACATGTTTTGAAGGTATTAGTTACAGTTAAAATGAAAATGAATTTGCCATTCAAATTTAGTTACAGTTAAAATGAAAATGAATGAACCAAATACTACTCCTCATTACATTTTAACCTCTTACACTTTTAAAAAACAACATTTAAAAAAATAAAATATATGATTTTTTTAAATATTTAATAAAATAAAAATTAGAATACATCTTATTAAACCCTTTCTTCCTCGCTTTTCCTTATAACAACTCACCAAACCACGATTGCTTCAAAAAAAAATTGCACAGTAAAAGGAGGGTAATCTTTCCGTCAAAGAACGAATTGTCATGCATAAACAAATCCAGAAAGAGAGAGTTCCTTCAATTTGGCTTTGAGTTCCTCGATCGCTTTGAGTTCCGTCGATGGCGATCAAGGAAGGTTTGAAAGATTTCCCGGCAATGGAATTCGACTGCTGCGTCGTCACGGGTGGACGAGGATTTGTGGCTCGTAATCTTGTTCGGAAACTTCTCGAATCCCGTGATGGATCGTAAAAATTACCGATTTAGCAGCTACAATTAATTTGGATGACAAGGATGAACAGAGTTTGATTCTCGCGGAGGCTCTCAAGTCTGGACGAGCTGTATACTATGGTGCTGCTCTCAGAAACAAGTCGGAACCGGTTGAAGGTTAGACTGTACTTCAGTTATTGAAATTTAATTACTGGTATTGGTTTTTCCCAGTCTGGATTGAAGTAACAAGTGGCTAAATTTAGTGCTTGTCATAGTTTGTTGATTATTTCGGTTTTTCGCGATGGGTTTCAGCTTTTGAAGCTTCCGCTGCGTAATTTTATGTTAAAGTTGAATGAATTTTGTGCCGATTGTCAGTCATTTTGCAGTTTCTGCGAACTATTTGTCGTTTTAACGTTTTTCCGTCGGATATAGATTTAAAATGACCAATATAATGGAGATTTTCATTTCAAATTCCATTGCAACACTTTTTCTTTTTCAATCGCTGTTAGAGTTCTATGAATTTTGTGCCGATTGTCGGGCATTTTGTGTTTCTATGGATTATTTCATGTTTGAATCTTTCTCTCTTGGAAAGAGATAAAAAATGAGATTGATTATGTTGCTTTATTATGGAGATTTTCAAGTGATGATGTTTTGAAGGGTATTATTGAAGAGTTAAAATGATCTTGTAATTAAAATGTGGAGTTCGTTGCCAATTCTTTTGACTTCTACGGAGTAGTTTGGTATTTTTATGTTCAGAGTGCTGGAAATTCATTGTAAACAAATCAACGGCGAGACCATACTGCCAGTGTTTGATAATTCGTTTTCAACGGATGTTTAACTTGCCCCTTTTTTCTCTAAAAGTTGATACAGTACAAAGATAATCACTCTCGAATTTTAATGGAATGTTCTTGCTTTCGAATCCCGATTTTAATTGTCCCTTTCCTCGAAAAAGAAGGCAATACCAGGCATAAATTTCTAAATAGACTCGAGCCATTTCATGTCTAAATTGATTCAATTGGATTGAGTATATTTAGTAATTAGTTTAATTGCGTAAATTTAGTAATAGACTATTAGTGTATTTTAGTAAATTTAGTAATATACAATTTAGTTTTCTTGATTGAGAATTTTAAGCGATCTGTTAGATTCCCTTGTTGAACATTTTCTAGGAGTCTGTTTTAAAATGGAAAAACCACTTCTTTTAGAGGAAGGAAGTCCGTAGAGAGAATAGAGAAGAACCGAGATTTTTTTCAGATTTATCTATTGAGGCTGTGTTGAATTTTCTTGCTAGATATTCCTTTGAGATGAGTATTTGGGTTTTGCATTTTTAGCTGGCAAATTATTTTTCTTTTAGTTCTTTGTGAGTGTGGAGTTTTATTGCAGCCGGCAGATAACAAGGCGTGGAAAGTGAATCAATGGGGATTCTGCCTGCATCAGTTGGTATAAGAGCCTGCAAAATGGCCCAGTGGGTAGTCCATGTTAATTGGGGAAGAAGAAATGCCAGAGACAGAAGAAATTTATAGGAAGAACTTTCCAGAGGAATAGAATCTCTAGAAGCCAGATTGACAGATTGAGATTAGATGAATATGAGGAAGAAATGAAGATAATGGAGTAAACGAAGTAGCAGTACATTATCCCATGGAAAGGCTTATTGAAGATTCACCGTTGCTGGCTCACTAAGTATTCCTGCTGAGTCACTTTCCAAGTTTCCACACTCTGTTACCTGCAATAAAACTTCGTACTCACAGAAAGGAAAATAATTTGCCAGTTAAAAATGCTCTCTCGTCCAACTGATGCAGCTGTTGATTCACTTTCCACACCTTGTTACCTGCAGTAAAACTGCACACAGAGTTGAACTTTTCCAATTAAAAATGCTCTTTCAAAACTCAAATACTCATCTCAATTGGAAGATCCAGTAAGAAAATTCAACGCAGCCTCAATACGCAAATATTAAAAAAACTATTTTCTTCTCTATTCTCTCTACAGACTTCCTTAAAAGAAGCGGTTTCCTTTTTAAAACCGAGTCCTAGAAAATGTCCAACATGGGAACCTAACTGACTTGTTAATATTCTCAATCAAGAAAAGCGATTTGTCTATTACTAAATTTACTAAAATAAACTAATTCATGTGTCTTTATGAAATCCAATTACATCAGTTTCTACATGCAATGACTCCAGTCTTTTTATAAATTTCTGCCTTGTATCAAATGGGATGCAAGAACCACTTTTGGTAAGATCTCTGTTATGGAAACTTTTCTTGTAGAGGGGTGTTTATTTCTTGATTTCTAATGAACAGTTGTGTTTACGAATTATTATAATAAACTCATGCTTTCTCTGCTGGTTTTTTTTTGGAGAAACTGGTCCAATGTTATGTATTACTGCTGAGTAGGATCCTTTTGTTGATAAATCTTCATTGCCCTTCCTCAGCAAGATTACAATATCTCAATTCCATCTATAACCTAAATGCTAGAAGTAAAGCTAATAATGGATTTTAGAGCCTTCTCTTTTTCATAGGATGTTCGTAGTTCTGGAATTTGTTTTCCTTCCTGTTAACCTCATATTGTATGAGGTTCCACTTTGTGATTTTCATCACATTGATGGAAATTTACTGCTGGTTTCTTGGATCTATTGGACTGACTTGAGGGATTCATCTTCATGGAGCCCCTTATCTTCATGGAATCATATCATTTGATGGAGGTCTTTGGTTGGGGGAGTCTCACTTCTCCTTGGTTGGATGATTGTGCTTGCTGTTTGGTGGTCTTCTCACATGTGCTTGTCTAGTTGATCACTCCTTGGTTACACTTATGGATGGTTGTGGAGCATACTATCTCATTATGGTGTGGTTTGGTATATATGATTATCTTGGATCTGGATGATGGTTCTAGACCTCCAAGGATTAGATGATGGTGTGATGGTGTTAGGAGGTAGATGTTTCGTGATGTTGTTGATGCTTCCTAGTGGCTTGGTGTGTTGATGTATGATGCTGATATCGCTAGGAGGGGGTATTTTACATGTTCCTTTTGTGTTGGATGTGTGATGGGGAACACACTTGATGACTAGATGGGGTTAGCATTTCTTTATGTCCTTTTCTCTTATGATGTTACTATGGTGGGATGATTCATGTTGCCTTTGTGGGATTTTCCTAGGTGATCTAACTTTATAATATCGGATTTGCTAGACATTGCATAGGGGGAATGTGTTTCATGATGTTAGAGTGCTACAAGTGCATATCCTTAAACTTTATGATGTGTTTAGAAGTACCCCTGATGCCGTGCTGTGGAGGTTTGTGACAAATAAAATGACTTATTAGTGCATAATTTTTCTCAAGGAAAGGCGAGAATTGCATGGGAAGGTTGAGGAACCCAATCCACATTGGGCAATAAAGATGGAGATTTGTTCAAATGAGTTTTTTTAAACACAAGGTAAAAACACAAGGAGGGTATTATTGATTCGAATCATATCCAACAAGAACAATTGGCTATCGGCATGGGACTCTAAGATGATCAACAAAGACAAAGTTTAAGGATATGGATGGAGAGGGAGATTGACTTGTTGGTGTGAAGGGCCCCATGCCATCACGATTGATGTCGATTTTTGTATGTAATGTATGTAAAGTCGGGGAGTACATTATTGTATAAAAGAAGTAATGAGACATTCATAAGACCTTTTCCACATGTGAGAAAAGAAAAACAAATAAAAAAAAGAAGGAGAAACAAACTGGAGAGAAGTTGAAGCATTGGGGACACCTGACCTTCCAACTATCCTCCCAGTCGACTCAACATTCTATATCTTGTATCCCCACAATGAGAAAATGGGTTATTTGGCTGTGAATGATGTAGAGAGGCTCCCTAGATGTCACTGAGGAGTATAGAGAAGAACCAACGAGCCTGTAACTTGCCCATTGCTGAATAAATAAGAGGCTGGATGAAGCCAAAAGAATGTTGGTTTTCTTGTTTGGGTTTCTAGGGTAGATTTTGAGTTTATGTGTGATGATTGTTTTTGGTTGTACTGTTCACGAATGGTTAATGTGTGCACTGTAACTTAATGGTTTTCTGCGTTTTATTTAGCAAATGGAATTTCGTACCAGTTTGGACTTGAGCTTGTTTTATATGAATATGGTTGTTATGGGTTCGTAAGCTAGCCTAACAACTCTTTAACCATAGTTGTGCGTTGATTTTGAGTTGGGAATTGACGATCATCCTTCTCGAGCTGTTTCTATTTCATTGGGGGTTTCTAATTTCGTTTTAGAGTCGTTGGGTATATTCTCGACTTACTAGGGCGTTTTCCTTTTGCTCATAAATCATACATGGAGTATCTTCAAAAACTTGGGGTTGTCTGGGTGTTTTCTAACTACCCACGAACCATATACACGTTTTGGAAATTCGCCTTCTATCAATTTATCCCCCCATACGTTTTTCGTTGTCCGTGAATGCTCAAGTCGACTTCCATACGTTTTTCCTTGTTAGTGAATGTTAAAAATCGAATCCCATATGCTTTTTTGTTGCTCTGGGTTGCCAAAATTGCTTTGGGCGTTTTTCTACATCGTGGGTTATTAAAAGTAATCTTCCAAACATTTTTGCACGCCATTGGTGATCAAATTCTCCCCTAGAACTTTCTTCTCAGTTGTTGGTCACTGATTTTGATGTGTAGAGGGTTTCCCTTTGTTATTGGCTGTTGAATCCGCTTCTTATCTATTTTCTTTAGCCACGGGTCGACCCCCTTCGACTTGGCTTCCCCTTTGGTCAAGTTCCCTTCCTCATTCGATCGACAGTTGTCCCTTGGTTGACCCGACTTGGGTCAATTTGACTCGAAAGACTTGCTTGATTCCGACTCGACTTGTATTCCTTCCAACTCATTTCCCCGACTCAACTTCCGGGTAGTGGATGTCATTTGTATTTGGGCGGAATCGACATGGCTTGATTAGTTGAGTATTTCCCTTCATCCAAAGAGCTAAGATCATACTCATTTTATAGAGCTTTTTGTGTTGGTGAGATTGATAGGCTATGTTATCCCTATTTCCTAGGGATAACTAAGGAGATGATGTCTCGAGGCCCTCAGGTTGCAGACATGGAGTACCGAGAGACAGATGGCTGACAACGTCCACTTGCCTAGATAGAGGCCCGCCTCACCACCACAGATCTCATATTCATCACGATGGTATTTGCCACACCAGCTTGCTTCCGGAAGACATTGGGTCTTTCTCCATGAGGTACAAGCCATGTATTGTGGTAAGTGTCATTTCAATATTTGAGGCATTTGAGTCTTTTGCATTTAAAATCTTCTTTTGATTATATAACGTCTGCTTGGAAGTTATGCTATTTGCCCTGTTTCACCTTGGTGGTTGACATTGCACCCTAGTAAGTGGTCACCCTTGGGGATAGGTTTGCTACTGGGGGGTCCCCTTGACGAGTCATCGTGCCATTCCCTATCATACTTATCACTTGCCACACTTCATCCCCTCGTCTCCTTATCTTTTGGGATTTTTGGGTGTATTGACCCAAGAAGGGATTGTAGCTGGTAAAAGATAAAAACCAATCATGAACTTTCTAGATGCTCGCTTAGGGATCCCGAGGACAATGAAATGTCTCTCATAAGAAACTGATGGGACCCGTGAAAAATAATAGTTCCTCTGGACATATGTGGAGTCATCTTGGGAAGTCCATATTTGTACATGAGGGATGCCATTTTCAGAAGGAGAGCGAACCAATATAGACTAGTCACGGACGAAAAATCTTATTCCATAAATGCACACAAGGAAAAAGATAAGCTCTCTTTGATCAGTGCTCATCAATCAAGAAGAATCATGGGCAGTACAAAGAAGTTTGTCCTACTGTTCCTGAGAGAATGAAAGCAACACGAAGAAGGTAGCGAGTTGGATGTGAAGGCATCCTTGGAAGGATGTAGTGGTGAGCAGCGTCAACAACTACTAATTGAATCCTACAGGGAAGTGTTTCAAGAACCTCAGGGACTGCTACCCAAGAGAGAGGTTGAACACGAGATTCAGTTGTTGTTGGAGTCACCATTTCCTAACATTGAGCTGTATAGGCAATCCTTCATCAAAGTAGACAAATTAAAGAAACAACTGAAACAATTGTTGGAGCAAGGAGTCATCATACCGAGTACATCACCATGTGGTTCACCCATCATCATGGTGCCGAATAAAGATGGAAGCTGGAAAATGTGCATTGACTACTGTGCCCTGAATAAGATCACCATCAGGAATAGATATCCTTTGCCAAGGATTGATGACTTGTTGGATCAACTGCAGCAAGCCAAATTCTTCACTAAGCTGGACCTCAAGTTAGGTTACCACCAAGTGAGGATCAAAGCAGAAGACATGTGGAAGACATCGTTCAAAACAAGACAAGTTTTCTACGAGTGGTTAGTAATGCTTTTCTGATTATGCAATGCACCTGCAACATTTATGAGACTAATGAATGATGTGATACATCCCTTCATTGATTCTTTTGTAATAGTATATCTGGATGACATACTAGTCTTTAGCAATGCTTGGAAAGAGCACTTCTCACATGTGACACATGTGCTAGAGACCTTGAAGAAGAATCAATTGATTTCCAACTTGCAGAAGTGTGAGTTTGGAAGTCTTCCTTGATATATCTTGGACACATGATTTGAGGAGTAGAGCTAAGGGTAGATCCAAAGAAGATTGCAGCCATCACCCAATGGCTTATTCCCGCCAATGTGACAGAGTTTAGGAGTTTCATGGGAGCAACTCAGTATTCAAGGAAATTCGTTGTAAACTTCTCCATAGTAGCAACACCATTGCATGCCATAAAAACCAAGGGAAAGAGCTTTCATTGGGGTAAGACACAACAAAGAGCATTTGAAGACTTGAAGAATAAAATTAGTGATGCTCCAGTGTTAGCAATACCAAATTTGCAACAACCTTTTGAGCTAGAGATTGCTGCTAGTGGATATGCATTAGGAGCATTACTCATGCAAGGAGGAAGGCCTGTGTGCTACCATTCAGAGTTGTTTCATGGAGCAGTACTTGAATATCCCACATATGATAAAGAGCTCTTTGTGATTGTACAAGCAATAAAGAAGTGGAAGCATTACCTCTTGGGAAAAGAGACTATCATACACACAGATCAACAACCCCTTCAGTATCTACAAAGTCAGAGAAACAATAGGTGAGACATTACAAGTGGCTAGGTTTCTTGCAACAATTTCATTTATTGATTAAGTACAAGAAAGGAGTCACGAATAGACTAGTAGACATGCTCTCTCAATCACTGTTGAAGAAGATTGAAACAATTGGAATGATAATGCAGCTTGAGCCTTTTACTCATGAACTTCTGAGTGAAGATTATGAGGGAGATGAAGATTTCAGAGGACTCTACAAGCAGCTAAAGGAGAGGTTGGTCGTTGTCATGGAAGGAAATGAATATCACCTCCAATATGGGTTGTTGTACAAACTGGACAAACTATGCACACCCCAGGGTAGAAGAGTTTAGTTGATGAGAGAAGCACACACTTCTAGGGTTGCTGGACATTTTGGTGTGACAAAGACAGTGGAAAATTTGCAGCGGTATGTGTATTGGCCAAAGATGCAGGAGCAGGTGACAAAGTTTGTTAGAGGTTGTGTTCTTGGCAGCACTGGCAAGCCAAGAAACCGAAAAATTGGCTTGTACATGCCATTGCCAGTGCCAAGCAGACCTTGGGAGAGCATCTCCATGGATTTTGTTGGAGGTTTACTTATGAATCATAGAGGCCAGCCATGGCTACTTGCTCGTTGTGGTGGACCGTTTCAACAAAATGTGTGTGCTCATTCCCTGTTAGAAAATCTCTGGACGAGAAGTAGTTGAACTACTTTTCAGCCATGTCTAGGTACATTTCAGAATTCCAACTTCCATCATATCTGATAGGGACAACAGGTGCTTGGGTAGGTTTTGGACAGTGCTTTGGGAAATAATGGATACCAAGTGGAAGTACTCCACTGACTTCCATCCTCAGAATGATGGACAATCTGAGGTAGTAAATAGGACGTTGGTGCAATTGATGAGAGGATACAACAATAAACATCCAAAGACTTGGGACGAACATATAGTCTACATTCAACATTCTTACAATAAAGCACTTCATGTTTCCACCAATAAGTCTCCTTTCGAGACTTGTTTTGGTTATTTACCTCCTTCACCATTTGATATTGTTTATGGACAATGGAAGGAAGAAGCAGGACTACAAGGAGAAGAAAAAAAGTAAAGCACATTTGTGGATAAGATCAGGCATATATATCTAAGGGTTCAGGAGCAACTCAAGAAGAGCTAGCAGTTGTACAAAGCCAGACACGATCAACACAGGGAAGATCATAAGTTCCATGTTGGAGATAGGGTGTGGCTCTATCTCTGTAAGGAACAACTGCAAGGAGAAACAAAGAAACTCAAGCCCCATAGATATGGACCATTTTAGATGATTGAGAAAGTGAACAAGAACGCCTTCAGACTGAAACTTCCACCTTATATGTAGATCGACTCAGTGGTGAACGTGGAAAATTTTAAGTTGTTCGAACCCTCCATGATGGATAAGGAGGAAGAACATCAGGTTCTTCCGACTGTTGAAGACCTTGCACCTCATGGGCTTGAGGAGTTGAAGGGAGACACATTTCTGCAGCACAAGGAGTGGATGACTCGTAGAGGAAAACAAGAAATGTGGCAGATTGGTCTCAAAGGACAGATTGTAAGGAAAGTGAAGTGGTATGAGAGGAACCAAATCACAAGCAAGTTCCCTCATCTATCGTTGGCATCTTTTAGGGACCAAAAGCCTCCCAATGGGGAGGTGTGATCCCAATCGGATCCGACAAGAGCAATTGGCTACCGGCACAGGACTCTAAGATGATCATCACAAGCAAAGTTTAAGGCTATGGATGAAGAACAAGATCGACTTGTTGGTGTGCAGGGCCCCATGCCATCACGATTGATGTCCATTTTTGTATGTAATGTATGTAAAGTCGGGCAATACATTATTGTATAAAAGAAGTAATGAGATGTTCATAAGACCTTTTCCACGTGTGAAAAAAGACAAACAAATAAACAAAAGAAGGAGAAATGGACTGGAGAGAAGCTAAAGCGTTGGGGACGCCTGACCTCCCAGTTAACCTCCCAGTCGACTCAACATTCTATATCATGTATCCCCACAATGAGAAAGGGGTTCTTTGGCTTTGAATGATGTAAAGAGGTTTCC
>ML857621.1:6884-26867 GCA_009831015.1 Picea engelmannii
AAGTCAATAATGAAGAAGCATGCGACAGTAGTTACAAGCTAGAGCAATAGATAAGTCTTCCATAAAGTATGCTTTGAGGACAAAACATTTTTAAGGGGAAGACAATGTTATGAACATAAATATTTGTATAAATAGCTATTCGATATTCATAACATAATAACTAATTAATAAATAATAATTATTAATAATGAAAGGGCATGTATCTAAGGACATGACTATTGGTTAAGGGCACCCCTACGTGGGTATATAAACGAGCCCTCATCCTCAATTGTAAATATATATATTTGTCCATATGGATTTGATTACTATTTCATTCTTATTACATATATATTTGTCCATATGGATTTGATTACTATATTCCAAATATTTTGGATTATTTGTGCGTGACGAACTTTGTTCGCCTCAAATCAACCATGTAGGAGGAGTACGACTCCCTCCTCGAGAACCAGACTTGGGATCCAGTTTCGCTTCCTTTAGGAAGGAAGCTTGTCATATGCAGATGGGTCTACAGGACCAAGAGCGCAACAGATGGATAGGTTAGCAGATACAAGACAAGACTATTTGCCAAATGTTTTTAGCAGATCCATGGCATAAACTACGAAGAGACATTCACTCCAGTAGCAAAGATGGATTCCATTCGTTTGGCCCTTGCTATTGCGACTGCCAGAGGATGGGAAGTCCATCAGATGGATGTGAAGAAGACATTTCTTCACGGAGATCACTCAGAAGAGATTTACATGGAGCAACCACCTGGCTTCATACATGATTCATCTTTGGTTTGCAGGCTCAGGAAGTCTCTCTATGGCCTCAAGCAGGCGCTGAGAGCATGGTACGACAAGATGGACTCCCACCTGCTGTCCCAGAATTTTGTGAGATGTAAATCTGATCCAAATGTCTACATGCTTAGGACTACAAATTCACTTCTGATTCTAGTTCTTATGTTGATGATCTTTTGATCATTGGCTGCTCGACTTCATCGATTGCTGCGGTGAAGTGGATTCTGCATGACAGGTTTTTGATGACGGACATGGGTCCACTCCATTACTTCCACGGTCTTGAGATTAGTCAGGATGCTTCAGGCATCAAGATATCTCAAGCCAAGTATGTTGGGGATCTCATGGAGAGATTTCACATGACAGACTGCAAGTCTGCCCCCTACACCCTTCCTATCTGGGGTAAGACTTGAGGATGGCGGGGACACTGCATTGGTTGACAATACTCTATACAGACAACTCGTGGGGAGTTTGTCGTATCTCTCCCACTCCCGACCAGACCTATCACATGCAGTGGGAGTACTCTCCAGTTACAAGTAGGAGCTGCATGAGTTACATTGGAAGGCTGCAAAGCGTATCCTTAGGTACGTTCAGGGCACCATTAGCAATGGGATTCATTATGCTGTAGGTTTTGCATTGGATCTCATAGGCTTCACAGATTTTGACTGGGCAGACAATGACAGTGATTGCAATTCCAGATCCGGATACACTCTCAGTTTGGGTTCAGGGCTCGTCTGTTGGTCGAGCAAGAAATAGTCTGCTATTGCTCTATCTTCAACGAAGGCCAAGTACATAGTAGCAGTTAACATTACCATCCAGGCATTGTGGCTACAAAACTTCCTTACAGAGTTGGGTATCCAGTTCCACAGATCGACTGTCATTTGGTGTGACAATCCGAGTACTCTCGAGTTTTGTAGAGACCCAGTGCAATGACACCGGACAAAGCATATCAAGATCCATATGCACTACATTAGAGGTCTAGTCCACGAGAGGATCATTGACTTGCAGTTTTGTCCTTCCTCCAAACAGACTGTTGACATCTTCACCAAGACTTTCACTTAGCATAAGTTTCACTCTTTGCGCGATCGTCTTGGAGTGAAGGACACATTTGTTTAACAATTGTCTTTTCTTCTTTTGATGCATTGTACCTTGAGGGGGGGTTTTTCCCATGAGGGTTTCCCTCTTTCCTTGCTTTATTTCAGTGTTCATTAGTTGCATTGTTTTGGGTACCTAACATGGCCCTTGTTGCTGGGACCCATTCTTCATTACCCCATAGTAGTGTTTAGGGGGGGTGTTGGAAATATTACACACACCTAGGATATTTTTCCTTATTTTCCTATGTTTATTAGTCATTATTGAGGGTCTCCTATTTTTTAGGAACCTCTCTTACATTCACGGAGAATATTCTCTTCAGCTGACTAGAGGAGTGGAGTCGTTCAGTGTAACTTTGGTTTTATCACCAAGAAACCTCGGGATCATCACCATGAATGCACACTTACCTCGGGATTATCACTAGGAGGCGCATTCCTTGTGCATGCTTGATCTCCTCCTCATTTCACTCCGATCTGTTCAGTTAACTGAGGACTGCATGACTAGTTGACTAGGACTAGGTGGTAGTTAACTCGGGTAATTTTCTGTGTGCGTCCAGATCTCTCTAGACCACCACTATGGCGCATTGGCTTCTCCTCTATTGCGCATTAGTTGAGCCATGCAGAGTATATCATGTGTATTTTAATCATTCTTTCATTTCGTTAATACAATTTCTCATTCTTTCACACCAATTTTCCTCTCTTCTTCTCACCTTTGCAAGTTGTGCATGGTCTTTTTCTTGCTAGATCTTCTGTGCAGGTATTCACCACATCTTACAAGAAGAAGCAAGGTTGAGGCTGCTGTAATCATCATATGCAACCTTTCCCATCTCATATTGTGTCATTGATGCATTTGGTTAGGCGTTAATTATGGCTAAGGTCATCATTTATTGTAACACTAGGTTATGTTTAAGGTCGACCTAGTTTAAATAACCCTCCTAGGGAGTGTCCCCTACTTATGTGGGCCCATAACCCTTCTTGGGAGGACGCCTTACTTGAGTTTTGTATAAATATACAACTCAAACCTCATTTCTAAATTAATGTTTTGATCATTGAGCTAAGGCTCTCTATTCAGGTGTTTTAAGCCTATGGGCACTACACGTCAAAGTTCTCGTGGTTGGCATATTTTGTATATTATGTGCATTTGTGCATCGCATGTATAATGCACATTTGGTTTATCCCTAACACACTTCTTTAGTGCTGTTTCCTTCTCTTTTTATTGCATGTTTTTGGGTTGGGATTTTGGTTCCGTGTGATCTGCTCCTTCTGTTCGTGATTTCAACATGGTATAAGAGCAGGTTCGAAACTTTTATAGTTTTTCCTAGTTTTATAGTTTTTTCTTGGCTGTTCATGCTGATATTTCTGTGTTTAGACTAGGTGTGTGGAAGAAACCCTAACCTGAGGAATACTGGTGCTGTTTTATTATGTTTTGCTGGCTGATATATGCTTTATTAGGGCTGCTTGTGACCGTCTTCTTCACTAATTACAAATATTTTGTCCATAGATTGGTCAGCCCAACATTAGGGTCTCCTTGCTGATTTATTTCCGCAATTTAGAGTAGTTGTTTTGGAGAGTTTTTGCTGCTGGCATCACTTTTTTTGTGACTGTGGAACCAGGATTTCCAGATCTCTTTTTCAGCAACAGCGTGGAGGCTTTTGGCTGGTGGGTTTCTAGATGTGATTTTTCAGCAACAGTTTTTTTAGAGATTTTTTGTTTAGTGGAATTGCTCTAAGGGTTGTAGAACTAGGGTTTCCAAATTTGATTTTTTCTATAGGTGATTCATAGATTTTTGGCTAGAGGCTTTGTGCTAAGTGCTGTGGATTTCGGGTTTCTTGATCATCTTGCAGGGTTTACTAGGGTTTTTCTCTCTCTTCAAAATCCAATGCTACCTTCTTGTTTATTTCCCATTAATATTTTCTCTCGGGCTGCGTGTTTTTTGCTACGGTTTGTGCTACCTCATCACAGCAACATTAGATTGCAGATTTCTTGGAAGCACTGGTACTATTTCCTTCTTAGGCTTATACAGGGGATTCTTTGGAGACTTTACGGAGCTTTCTTCGTTGTTGAATGTGGAGCTGTTAACACCTAAGAGGCACAACCATAACTATCTGTAGCACTAACATGTGCGACTATTACTATCTCTACCATTCACCATATTCACCTTTAAACCATACAAAAGAACATCACAAAGAGACATCACTACAATAAAGTAAAAGTATGCATGATCATAGAAGATTGTGACTGAAAGAAGTTTACATCATTAGTATACACCATTAGCACAAATAAAATTGAGTCAATTGTGTGTTTCATTCTATTAATCTACAACACCAACGAATACATATTAACAACACCATTCATATTGCAACCTTCATCTATCAAAGAGTAGCTTATACTCTATTACTAACACGCACACCATGATCGACAATGAATAGACCATGAATCTATTGACAATCAACCAACTATTTATACATATTCGACCTTAGGAAGGAAGACTCCATTTGAATTCAAGGATCGTTATTTCCCACTCAATAGTATGAATGTCTCTGCTTGATCTCTCATATTCCCATGCAAGTGGTGGTCGCCTTTGGTCTCCTCAAAATTTAGGGTTGTGTCCCCCGAATTCCATTCTCTGCTCCCTTAACCTCTTCTTAATTGCCTCCACCTCTAGTGATCATCGAATTCTTCAAATTTGTCGGTGCATCATGGATTTCTTGTTTGTTGACTCAATGTTACTATGTCTATCATCAAAACGAAGTGGCCAACATGCATTGACCAAACTTCTTGATTCACCCTTAAGTCAACTTTGGTTTGCCTTTGCAAACGAAGGGGCCAACTCTGGGACAATCTCCAGGGCTGTCGTCAGAATTGATCAAAGGCCTCCAACTTCTTTGACCGCTTAGTCATGAGAATATTTGACCCTCCCAAAAATGTTTAAGCTTGTTCTTGATTTGGCTTAGTTGATTGCATGTGTCTAATTGTGGGCAAATTTGTATTAGCAAATGGTTTTAGTTTTTGGAGGGTTGTGTGTCTTTCCATAGGAATTGGTCTCAATTGGCAGAGTTGGGATTGTGCCTAGGGAGAAGATGTGGACAATTGATCTAGTTCTTCATCAATTCTTTGAATTTCTTCCAATGTTTCTTGCTTCTGTGTTAGATTGATTAGTCGATCGACCTATTTTTTCAATTGCATAATATGTTCTTCTAGGTTCTATGTTGGCTTATCTCTGAGCTTGAGAATATTCATGTAGTTTTGAGTGGTGTTGTAATCTTTGTACTCTATTGCAACTTGTAGTTGTGCCTTTAATTGATGTATGAACTCGTTTAAGGGATGACATCTAGGATTCATTTGGGCTAAGGGTTAAGCATGGTGAGAAGATTGTTT
This sequence comes from Picea engelmannii, assembly GCA_009831015.1. Classification (NCBI taxonomy): domain Eukaryota; kingdom Viridiplantae; phylum Streptophyta; class Pinopsida; order Pinales; family Pinaceae; genus Picea; species Picea engelmannii. The sequence goes on from ML857621.1 coordinate 12,127, forward strand.
ACAACGATTCTGGGCTTTGGCATTATCTGACTTAGTAGTAGGACCTAATCAAAGAGTTGCATTTCTAATCCTTTCTTGATTGTCCATTGTGATGTATGGTTTGATGTCAATGTTTTGTTGAGAGACTCTCATCATCTTTTGCACATACTTGACATCCCTAGCGAGCTCCATTATAATTGCTCGGGTTGTATTATGTGTTGAAATATTGTAACTTCGAAGAATATTCTACCTAAGGAGTGTTGAATAATATTGTTATATTATATTTGTTAATTAGGCCCTATTGTGCCTTTGTAAAAGTCGACCCTATTGTGACTTGACAATTAAATGTAAATTAAGAGGGTAAAGTGATAGGTTGGCCCAGACCTAATTTTAGGCTGGCCAGACCAGTATTTATAAGGGAAGCCAGTGCCTCATTTGGACACACACACCAACTAACTCTGCAATGCGCAAGTCTTGGAGGAGAACCTACTGCATTTAGGTGTGACGTCAAGGAGGGTTCTTGGTCTATGTCTTGGTATCTCTTGGTTAAGTAGTGCACTACTCTTTCCTAGTGAAGGAGTAGAGGATGATCTTTTGCTTTGTTTTTGGTCTATCTATATTGTGGAAGTTTTTGTTGGGTTTTCTTCCCCATGTGGGTTTCCGAGGATAATCTGTGTGTCTCTATTTTTTCTGTGATTGCCTCTCTTTCAGTGATCTTATTTATGCAGCTAATGTGCTAAATGATTGTAATAATAAAGAAGAACCGTAACTGCTAGTTGTATAAGTAAAACATCAATATGGTATCAGAGCAGGCCCAAAAGAGACCAACTCACAGTTTATAAGAAGTGGTTAGCTTCAACTCACCCTCTCCAAGATTCAGTTTCAGTGTTGTAGCTGTTGCAAAATTAGGGTATCTACATAAACCCTAAGAGTGACGTTTTCGCCTTTGTTGGAGGATGTTGGTGAAACTAAGATCACCCAGGAACTCGCCCAATCAAGGCGCATCACTTCCTTGGATCAAAATTCCAAAATTTGAAATTTGAGAAATTAGGATTTCCTCATAAAACTCGCAGTTGCAGTTGCAGTATCAGTTGCAGTTGCAGTTGCATAACCAATTGCAGTATCGGTTGCAGTGCCAGTTCATTCGTGCCAATTCCTTCATGCCAGTTGCTGTGCCAGTTGCAATACCAGTTGCAGTACCAGTTGCGGTGAAATTGTTTTTGTGAAGCGTTGGGACTGATTGTTCCAGTGCGCCTTACCCTAGCAAACCTCCAGCTACCATGAAGCACTTGTGAAGTTTTAAAGGCTTGTTATTGCTTTCTGCTGCTGCTGGATGGTGCCACTACGTGTCAATGCTGTCAGTGGTATGTACTTACATATGTTTAAATTGTATGATTATTTTAAAGGGTACTTGCAAGAGAAAGGATCTTTTGTCTAAGCAACAATCATAGATCCAAAAGGATCTCAGATCCATCACATTCAGAGGAACTTGCACCCCAGGTTTGATTACTTTGATATGCCTCTACTAGTTATGGCATTTTTGTGATCTTATGAATATACAAGTTGCATTTTGATCTGTTGGAGTTATCATACTAACCTTTGGTCAAAACTAAAGTCAAAGTATTAGATTGATTAAAGTTGAGATTATAGAGTTTATTCCCTAACTCAGATTTCTGTCCAGATAGCATATTGTCTTAGTACAGAGGATAGGTTGAAGAAAATACTTGTCATCTTGATTGATTAAATTGATAAGATTCAAATTTGCACATATGAAGTTTGATAACTGCTAAAAACTATAATTGTGATAGCAATCTTTGAAAAGTTTTATTATTGAATACTTGGTAGCATGTGAGCAATATTGAGATAAATGCTTATTGTAATTATTTACTAGATATAACTGACATCTCCTCTAGGAGAAACTTCTTGTTTTGTTTGTAGATTACCATGGAGGAATGATTGATCGCAACACTAGAAGAGTGTTGCTCTCATTTCTTGTTATTATATTTCTTACTTTTGACCCTTGTTCCAGGCAGGTCACAAGTGATAGCTTTGAAAAAGCTATTGTGACGATTTTTCTCGCTATTGTGTTTATTATTATTATAAAGAGTATTATTCTTGTCTATTGTTTCTCCCTTGTTGTTCTTGTTCCGGGTAGGTCACAGGTGATAACCCCGAAGGGAGCTATAGTGATGGTTGCAGGAGGCAACATATTAGATGAAGCATGAAGTAGACTATCCAAGCTGTATACATGACCGTATACATCCATGCATCAAAGAAGAAGAAGAAGAAGTTACTTTTGCTAGATACAAAACATCTGATATGAAGACAGATCATGAAGAGCAGAAGGCTCCAAAGATGACAGAACAAATACCTCTAGTGCAGTTGATCACTCTTCAGATCATCAGGAAGAGTTAGTAGAGCCAGAAGGGCCTACCCAGAATCAATGTAGTAACCAGGAAGAGACCAACATATTCCTGTGACACTTTGCAGGATACAGAGCCATATAGCATTGATGCTCCATATCATATGGAGCAGATGGCTATGAAGATTATATAGACTCAGAGGGTGTCAAGCCTCAGAGGGAGCATGGAGACGCAGAGTGAGCCTGATCTTAGAGAGGATCAGATGAGAAAAAAGACGTCTTCCATGACTGACATATAGATTCCATGAGTTGAGAAGACTAGATCGTAGCTTCAAAGACTTCTAAGAGACGTGAAATCTCCTGGGAAGATTTTCTTGTTTCAATGACAGAGGAGGGAGCTAGTCAGAAGGACTGGGATATGGATTTTTCCTTGAGACCAGAAGGTAAGTCAGTGGTGACTTCCAAGATTGATCTAACAAAACATGCATGTTTCAGATAACAATATAAAGATGTACAAAGCCTGATTTGTGTCCAGAGGATTCTCCTAGAAAGAGGGTGAAGACTATGACGAGCCACTTGCTCCAGTAATCGAAGAAATAGTTCCAGTGTTCGTGAAGACAGCCAGAACAACCATGATTTAGATACAATATGAGATTCAGAGGGAGCAGTTCCTGTATTTGAGATTGAGTTGCCTCCATGAAAGAAGAAAAGCTACCTTCAGTATCAACCACTCTCAGTTTCAGATGAAGCTGTTGCCATGATAGAATAGAAGAGCTACTCTCACAGTTCAACAACTATAGTGAGAATAGAGCAGTCATTCTCAACTTCATAAATAGTTGCACAATCCCGGTTCCAGAAGGAACAGTTGCAGATAAAGTAGAGGACATACTCTCAGGTAGTGAGAAAAATAGTGCTTTGCAGAAAACACATAGAACCAACACATGATTATGCAGATTGAGTTGCAGTTGAGCAAGTGTACCAAGTTGGTACAATGTGATGTAAAAAATTGGTTTTGAAGTACAAGATGGGAAGACTCATGTTTGCAAGTTGAAGCAAGCTCCAAGAGCTTGGTATGGCAGGATTCATAGTTTTCTAATGAGCTTGGGCTTTACCAAGAGTAAAGCTGATCCCAACCTTTACTTGAAGATTGAGAATGATGGACCAGTTATATTGCTGCTGTATGTGGATGACTTATTCTTGACATATGAAGAAAATCTCATCACATATTGTAAGAAGAAGCTTGCCGCTGAATTTTAAATGAAGGACCTAGGCTCGATGCACTATTTCTTAGGTCTTGAAGTATGGCAGAGCCCAGAAGAGATTTTCCTTAATCAAGGAAAGTATGCTGTGGAAATTTTGAAGAGATTTGACATGATGGACTGTAAAGCCATGTCCACTCCCATGGAGATAAATCTGAAGTTATTGGCTGATACTTCGTCAAAATAGTTGATGTTACTCTATATACACAGGTGATTGGTTCGTTGATGTATCTAACGAATACCAGACCAGATATATGCTTTGTTGTGAATACCTTGAGTCAGTATTTGGTGGAGCCTAGACATGTTCACCTTCTAGCTGCAAAGCATGTGATGAGATACCTTAAGGGTACGTTGGACTATGGCCTCTGTTATACTAGAGATTGTGACTTTAGATTGTATGGCTATACTGATTCAGATTCGGCTGGAAGTGCTTTAGACAGAAAAAAGCACTTCAGGATGTTGTTTCAGTTTAGGGTCAGCCATGACTTCGTGGCAAAGCAGGAAGCAATCCAGTATTGCTCTTAATACAACAAAAGCGGAGTACATTGCAGCATGCTCCGCTAGTTGTGAAGCCATATGACTTCAGAAGTTGTTGACAGGTCTTTTTGACCTAGAGATGGATGCTACCATGATCTTTTGTGATATCCAGAGTTGCATAAAGGTGACAGAGAACCCAATGTTCCACGATAAGACGAAGCACATTGTGATCCGATACCACTACATTCGTGATATGGTACATAAGGTAGCTGTGAAGCTCCAGTATGTTGGCACAGATGAGTAGGTAGCAGATGTGTTGACTAAGCCTTTGTCTCGTGTGAAGTTTGAGTACTTCTGAGACAAGCTTGGTGTAGTCCGAAAGTACTTCCCTCGAAAGGGGGAGTGACGCCAATGATACTATGGTATCCTAACCACTAGCACGACAACTTGTTAGGATTTATATCCTAGGGGATTGATCATCCCTGGACAGATCCCGTAAGGTCCGGATGGACGGTCAGTCGAAGTGCCTATGTATGTATATACTTGCTGTGGTCAGTAGTGTGGCAGCTCATTAGGATTTATATCCTAGGGGATTTTATTATCCTTGGACAAATCTCGTAAGGTCCGAATGGACGGTCTGTCGGAGTGCCCACTGTTGTAGTTGTTGTTGCTGTTGTTGTTGATGCTCCTGTCTCATTCTGTTGCCATTGATGTTGTTGTTCCAACTTCATGTTGTTGATGTTGATGTTCCAACTTAATGCTGTGGATGATGATGATGTTATTCCAGCTCCGCGCTGCAAATGATGACGATGCTCAATTTCTACTGATGTTGTGATGATAAAAACTTCCAATGATTTATAGATATGACATACAGTGTTCCAGATGTTGATGACGATGTCTCGTCATCTTGATGTTGTATCGAGTCCAGTCAATTGTTATTGATGTTGTCAGTAGAATACCCTTCTTATTAAGGGAGAATGTTGAAATATTGTAACTTCGAAGAATATTCTACCTAAGAAGGAGTGTTGAATAATATTGTTATATTATATTTGTTAATTAGGCCCTATTGTGCCTTTGTAAAAGTCAACTCTATTGTGCTTTGACAATTAAGTGTAAATTAAGAGGGTAAAGTGACAGGTCGGCCCAGACCTAATTTTAGGCTGGCCAAACCACTATTTATAAGGGAGGCCAACGCCTCATTTGAACACACACACCAACTAGCTCTGCAATGTGCAAGTCTTGCAGGAGAACCTATTGCAGTTAGGTGTGACTTCAAGGAGGGTTCTTGGTCTATGTCTTGGTATCTCTTGGTTAAGTAGTGTGCTACTCTTTCCTAGTGAAGGAGTAGAGGAGGATGTTTTGCTTTGTTTTTGGTCTATCTATATTGAGGAAGTTTTTGCTGGGTTTTCTTCCCAATGAGGGTTTCATAGGATAATCTGTGTGTCTCCATTGTTTCTGTGATTGCCTCTCTTTCAGTGATCTTATTTATGCAACTAATGTGCTAAATGATTGTAATAATAAAGAATTACCGTAACTGCTAGCTGTACAAGTAAAACATCAACATTTTGATCTAGATGTAAGTGTAAGGGTCTAGATTTAGTTTCAATAATCACAAGTACGACCTTTGGTTGCATTGCTACCTTGTTGCCTTGCTCTTGGAGGTCTTCCTATATCTCCATGTTCTCACTGTCTTCTTTTTTGGATCTTGGGAAGATGGAATTGATAGTTCTTTCCTTGTATCCTTAGTCCTTTCTAACTCTTCACCATCTCCTTCGACAATTCTCCCTAGACCTTTGTCCAGGGGTAGATTGACATTGTGAGTGGATCCCTATTGGTCGCCACCTATAGTAGAATCAAGGCCTTGAATTTGGTGATCATCACGATCTAGGAAAGGATGATTAGTCTCAACAACTTTGAATACTCTAATTCTCTCACTGTGCTAGCATGTGAATAGACAAGGTCATAATCATTTAGTATCTCAATTATGTCTTTTGAGATGCGGACAATTGGCACAATAGTCAGAACTAAAAGTGATATTGAAGATGTGGTTACCTGTGGTTGAGTGGCTGCAAGTCCTAAGGTCTGCACCTACTTAGGTTTATTTCTTTAACTTCTATTGGGACATTTGGTATGGTTAGATTGGTAAATTTTGGGCGTGGGTTGACTGGCACTATAAAACTAGGTAGCTCCTTTACAACTAAGGCCATTTCTTGGAATTGGACAACTCAACAGTGTGGCTATTTCAGTTCTACAGTGATAGTCCTTCTTGGGATGTTTGGTGGCTTCGCACTCAAAGGTTGAGGTCAATGTGTGTGAGGCTTCTTCTTGTTGCAAATGTTCTTTGAGTAATTTGTGATGTAGTGGATGCTCTCCTTAACATTCTTGACGATGAAAATTGCATTGTATGGAGTGCTTTCCTTGAAAATTTGCAACATTTGTGGAAGAAGTAACTTCGACAACTTGCCCATCGTTCAAATTAGAACTGTTATCATCTTTGACGGTCATTTGTTTCTTGTTCTTTGGTGCTTGGGCTTCTTGTGTCACAACCTTAGATGCAATCACATTCTCCTTTAAATTTTGCAATTCTTCCGTTTGGTCTCCTGCTTTGAAGAACAAGAAAACATAACCCTTGTGTGTGTGCCTTTTCCTCACACCCAGCTAAGGCTCGATCTTTTGCTTGATATCATCATCTTGTAGAACAATTGGTAATGGAAACATCTCTACTTTATATACAACATCAATCTTTGGCCTTATGTATGTGTTCTTCTGATTGACATTGAACTTCAAGTAGTTACCATAATGATCCTTTGGGTACCGTGGGAAGTAGATTGTAGCTTCAATGACCTTTACTATGCTCTTGTGCCATTGTGCAAACACTTCTCATTGAAAGCAATGTTGTTTTCATCTTTGTGATTGTGCAATGGGGTAAATGTTGTGGATGCCATGTCTTTATCTTGGGCAATTGTCTTCGAGCTCTTTGGGGCTTTACAATGCATCATTGCAAACACAACCAAAATGTATTGTACATGAATTAATAACATGTAGTTTGCGCATCTCAAATTGCATTTAGGAATTCATTTATTAGGTCTTGACAACAATTGAGTTCAATGCCGTGCATGCAAACCTTTGCTACTGCTAGTGTGTTTGGAGTGAATTTGTATTTCTTGACTTCTTCATAACTTTTGCAACCATAATTTTATAGGCCATATTCATTGGGCATCATTAATTTTTTTAGTTTTTGCTTCTTTACTGCCATAGCTTTAGTTAATGTATGTGTTGTTCTCATGTCTTTTTGCTTCTTTTCTTATCTTGGAAAGCTAAGGTGCCATTTGGTTTGTCAAGTAACAAGCTAGTCAAGCCTTTGATAACTTTTGCATCAATTTTGTCTGTCTTATCCCGCCACAAATGACCTTGATGAACCTTGTTGACCAAGAATCTTGTGCAATATGTAATTTCTCACATGCTCTCTAAGGTAGGTGCCCTCACGACATTCGCAAGTGTGGACTTCTACAAACCATCGAACTTAGATTTTACCTCTATTCGAATTTCACCATTGTTGAAGTGTTGTTTGTAGATCTTGGGCTTCAAATGTGGGAACAATTCACCATCATTTAGGTCATGATCGATGAGCTTGGTGGTCCTGGTCTTCTCTTTGGTGCTATTGGCCTTTCGTTTGATGTCATCTATCACTATGATGCGAGGGTCGACAATGTTGTCGAGAACTACTTCCTTCTTCTATCAAATTTGATTTTCCTTGTTGTCTGGTTCTATGTGCTCGAACAACATTGGTAGATTGTTGTTAGGCCTTGTTGTAGTGTCATCTGTTTGTGAACTTGAGGATGCATAAGCAAGCTAGCCCTAAATGATTTTGGACCCATGCCTGGTTGCCCACCAATTCAAATTATAATATGTTGAAAATCTTCTAAGGTTCCAAAATTTATAACCATAAACCATTAATATCATGTATATAGACCTTGTTGACATTCGCTCGTGCAACTTAATTTTGTTAAAATTCTTCTTAAGCAATTAAGTGTGTATAGTATTCTTTTACTTTAGTCTATTAAAACAATAACTGCATGCATAAGGATCACTGAAAGAAAGACATCCATAGTATACACAAGACAAAGTTTTTTCAATATAGATTCTTCAACAAGTACAATGTCTCTCTCAAGAGAGATCTCACCAAAACAAAAGGTCCACCAGAAACCTTGACTAGAATATAGTAGCGCACCACTAGACCAAGATAGTCCTTCACCAAATAACCAAAACCCTTAACCAGAACAAACTTCCTCTGTAGCTGTGTCACTCTCTCAGACTTGCACACTTGTGTGAGAGAGCTTGTTGTGTGTCTTGTTCAAATGAGGTGCCTAACATCTTATAAATACAAGTTGTGGCCCCCATTAATTAGGTCAGGGCCTACATGCCCACTTTATCTTTCTATTTTACATTTGACTTGTCAAGGTACGATAGGGCCGACTTTTACAAAGGCACAATAGGGTCGACTTAACAAATATAATATAATATTATTCTTTAGGGTTTTGTCTTGGTCAAATACAATACGAATATAATAATAATATCTTTCAAAGCTACTCAAACTTCAACAAATTTCATATTTTTTTCTAATAAATGTACTTATCGACCAGATGAATACTTGACCTTTTGATTTATAGCTTTACAAGACATCCTATCAATCACCTCACCTAACTTATTATGCCTTAGGTGCTACCTTTTTCTCTGTGATGCAAGTCATCTCGACACAACCTTAATTCTCGATGCAACATGACTTAGGATGCCACTAGACACTGGCATTGATATCCATAATTTGGTATTTGACTAGGTGGGATCTCTGTAATTTTGTGTTTTGACTCATGTTATACAAACCACAACCCAAACTATAATGTCCCCCTGGCTAACCACAAAGTTGTGGCATTCTCTAGAGTGGATTAAATAGAGATGACGTGACTGTGGAAACCAAAAGGAATGAAATGACACTTGTTAACATGATTGAATTTACTTGAACTTGTACTTTGTCACATTCATTGAGCTTATTGGACCGGACACAAGAAAAGAAACTGAAAATACTTTTAGCCGGGGTAATTGATTCTTCGTGAAGGCTTCTTAGTTCATTGGCACATGTTGCAAGCTTTTGGATAGTCCTTAACATCCTTGAACATGATAGGCCCAATGTTTTTAAACTTGGTCAAACCAGAATTGGAATTGGCCAATTCGTTTGGCCAAAGCTCATGGCAAAAAAACTAGCCTTCAAATCGGACCAGACATCGATTCTGTATTGAACCATCCCATTCAGTATGGACTTGGTCCAAACTGATCAGCTTGGCTGGGTTTGTAACAACTGGGTCACCTACAGGCCACGACAGGTTTAGGTAAGAAAATCATTTATGATAAAATTAAAACCTAAAGCTAGACTTTTGTGGCCCCTAAACCCTAAAGTGACATTATATAGAGACCCCCCTCTATTTGGCTCACACCTCTCTCATTGAGCATTTGTGAGCATTTGGAGTTTGTGCAACTGTATTGAAAAGTTGTAATTTAGAGTGAGCTTGGACCTTGTTTGGCAGTCCTCGTGGGTTTTTTGTACTATCTAGTGGATTTGGCATCTAATTAGGATTCTACAATGCATCTACAAGCTTGGAGGATCACTTGACTAGATTATTTTGCCCATCAATCTCATTCAAAGGCATGTTAAATCAGAGCTATGCCTATAGCACCTTCTTGGCCATAGCCCTATCACCGTCGTGTTCTCCCATGACTCATTATGACACTTCCAAAGAATGTTCGACCTCTTGTGGTCTAGGATGCATTGTCTGATTATTCCATCTATGCCAAGTTGGTATAGATCATGGTTTGCAATAAGTTGGTAATCATCTGATCTAGCGACAACTTGTTTTTTTTTAACATTAGTGCATGCTTGTTGTGCAACCTTGTAGCCATAAAGAAGCTTATTTCTTCAAGACATTCTGGGAAGGCCTCAACATTTAACAAGTTAGCATCAAGTAAATGATCATCTATAGAGCCCCTGACTCTCTTGACTTGATATGAGATAGATGCTCCAGCCTCCAGGTCGACATTGTGATTTCTTGGCTTGATCATTACCTCAAAACTAAACTTCTAGAATGAAAGGAGCCATTTTCAAATGCATTCTTCTAGTGCAGGTTTATTAACAAGGTCCTTTAGTGTGGAGTGGTCTGTAAAATACTTAAAATGGCCACCCAACAAGGAATGCCAATACTTTTGTAAGGCATATACCATAGCAAGATTGTCACATTTTATCATTGAGTAGTTGCATTTGGCATTGGAAAGATTGCGACTAGGAAAGTAAATTGGGTGGTCCATGTTTCATTATCTTGGTTGTGCTAACATTGCTGCTAGTGCAGTTCTCAAAATGTCCACATATATATTAGATGCAAGTGATCAATTGGGAAAGACTAAAATTGGGGCACTTGCAATCGTTTATTTCAATTTGTTGAATGACGCCTTGTATCTTGGTGGCCATTTGTAGCCTTTGAATGTCTTCGACAATCTTTCCATTGGTTCTATAGTTGTGTGTAATTCGTGTTGAAGCCTTTGTAATAGTCAATGTACACCAATGTTGAATGCAAGGTTTGTACGTTATTAGGAGCTGGTAAGCTAGTAATTACTTGAATCTTGCCTTGATCAATCAATGTACACCATTTCCCCAAACCACATGACCTAGAAGTACTCCAAATGAAGTGCAAAAAATGCACTTATTTAGGTTCAAGGAAATTTGTAATTGGTACCTTCTCTCAAACATTAGTCACAACATCGTAACATGTGGTCCTTTAGTGGACCATACACTGCTAGTGATCTAGGTAGACCTCCAATAATTTATGGATATAACTTGTGAAGGCTGCTATGATGATCTTGGAGAGGACAACAGATGGTGTGACATTGTAAGCATATGATCCCCATATTATTGTGAAGGTCATCTTCTTCTTGTCTTCCTTGACAATTCGACCTTGATGGTATCTCGAGAATCCATTAATGACTAAGTAGGTATCCTTGCCTGCATCGTGATCAAACAATTAGTCATTGAAAGGTGTTGGGTATGGGTTGTGGACACATGCTGTATTTAGTCCTAAAAAATTCAGACATGCCTTGGTTTCTCCTCAACCTGTTTTTTAGTCTTGGATGACAATGGGATTGATCTAATCTGACTCTTCTACCTAGAAGATCAATTTCCCTGCCAATATTTTTGTAAATATTCTTTTTGACTCTTTGCTTGACTTTGGGATTCGACTTGTAGAGTCTTCTTTTGATTGCCTTGGTGTTTGGTTTCAATGATATTTCATTTCTCACAAGTCTCCCTTAATTGCTTCTATCTTTGTAAATCTCCGTGGATAGAAATTTGTTCTCTCTTAGTAATGCCTCGACGTCCTAGATTGTTTACTCATCTTAGTGATCACTAACTAATGTGATCCTAGGTTTCTTTGTTGGGCCAATATTTGACTTTCTTAACCTTAGCAATCCTTGGTATACTTTTCCTTTTTAACTATTGTGTGTGTTCTTTACTGTCCTTTTGCTTTTCGCCTTGTTGACTGTGAGATGATGCAAGTCATCTTGGTCATAATCATTGTTGTCGCTTTGTCCACCTTTATGACAACACGTCAATTATTGTAGATTTTCCTCCCTCTGTTTTTCTAGGATGGAATATTGATGCTTTAAACATAATTTAATTGAGGTGGTTTTTTTCTTGTCTTGTGTTTGAAAACAACTCTTTTATTACTTTTGAGGGTAACAATAATGTTGGGAATTTTCTTCCTAGTTTATGAAAAATTTGCACAAATGGATATAATGTATTGCATCCCAAATCTTCCTCTACCCCTTGATTTCTTCATCCATGTAATATCTAGGTATTGGCTTGAGAGTATACAAGAATATGTGGAACCAAAATTTCTCGTGGTGTCCTTCTCACATCCATTGCGTGACACAATTTTGTACATGAATCTTAAGGTTAGTTCTTCATTGGTATAGTTTCGAGATGATGTACTCGATTCCTTGATTATATTTAGTATCTAGCAATTCAAATTTCGTTGGTGGTAGGAACTCATACCTCATGGTAAGTTGGACTTAATCCCAACTTTGTAGGCTCCAATTATATGTAGCCCACAAATGGGTTGGATGGTTTTCAATGCCATGTCCAGAGTCAGAACTGCTAATCAATTTCATGTTCTATTTGATCTCAAAATTTTGTTATATTTCTTGTGCCATCATACATTGTTGGATCCCTTTATTTTGTCCCAATCCATTTGACATTTCGAATTGAGGCGCAATGTTTGGAGGACAATTCATGGTTGTGCTTCCTCTGGTTCTTTGGTGTGTTGTTTGAATTACTATCTAAAGAACAAACATTGTGCCACCTGAAATGCAATTTGTAGTTGGATTGACATACATGTAGTTAGATTGTAGATGTGGTCCACCATGGACGCATCCATTGAATCTTTTGTAGGTTTAGTGTACTGGGTTGCTTGGTATGGATCGATGGGCTACACTATGTGCATCCCATAAGATTCAAATGAGATCTTTCTTTTGTTTAGGTTGATGATGGCGTTGTTGTCATATGCCCATTCAATTCCCAATAATGTAGGATAGGGATCTTTTTTATCCATGTTTTTGATGACTTCAAAATTTGTGACACTCTTGACCTCTACGAGGTCAACTTCGAAAGTTTCCAATTTATTGATAGGGTAGATTCTATAATGGTTAGCAAGGAGCAACTAGATAGGGGAGAAAACTAACGTGGGTTTCCCATCGTCTTTGAGGATTTCTTTGGTAGGATGTTCAAATCATATCCTAGATCCAACATGACAACCTTACTTTGTACACTTGAATGACAAGGTTCAATTTGAACTCCCTACTAGTCCTTACACTTCTCTTATTTCGTAATCTACAGGAATGCCTTTTACGGCTGGGGGATGTTGAGCATTGGCTTGTCTTCTTCCCCTTGAATCAACCGCCTAAAAGCGGTTCAAAACCTCTAGGATAAGTGTTCACTGTACAATATCTTAACAAAAGCTTGAAGAAATCGTTGATAGACTCATTTGATCCCTCTTTTTTAGTTGAAGTGGGATCATTGATAGACTCATTTGATCCCTCTTTCTTAGCATTGGGACCGGGATAGGCATTTGAGTAAAAGCACCAGTATCCACCCTTGTGGTAGCAACTACTTTTCCCAAGAGTTCAAGTGTCTCCTTGTAATGTTGCTTTTGTTTTGTTGCATTAAAGTTTGGTGTAGGGGGGTTTCTTTCGAAATCTGGAATGGCACGTTAGATCCTTGATCACCGCTTGTGTGAGTCCCTCCTCTTGTCATCATATTCAACTTTAGGACCTTGTTGCCCTCAACAAGTCGTGGCTTAGAGCTAATTATAGTAGCATTTCTTTCTATGTTAAAAGCCTCCTATTTTTTCGATAGGTCAGGGAAATTGTCTATGGCATGGCCAATGGCTCTGTAGAGTCCACATCTCGTCCTTCTTGGGTGGGGACAATTTCTAGAGATGTCTCCCATCTCGTCATAGTGATAACATTGTATTGGTCTTGTTTGATCTCCAACTCTATGACCTCAATATCCTCTTCTTTGGTCGTGATACCACCTATGTGGTCGTTATTGCTTTCCCTAATTATAGAGGATGTTTTCTCAAATCAGTTAGCTAGAGCTCATGAGACTCTATAGTTAGTGTTATGAGTATTGGATTGACAAAAATGATAGAATAAGGTCACAGGTGCTAATGGATATTTGATTGAATGTTTTCTTGAAAGTGGGCCTTAGGTGGGATTAGGCGCAACCTCCCCATGGTCTTGCACATTGTGCACTATACCTCCTCCAACTCTTGTATTTGCAACGTCAATGCATGCGATTGATTTTGGAATTGAGCTATTTTTAGAGTTGCGCTGGAAGTGTTAGAAGATACTGCATGATTGTGAGAGGTCATTGGGTACCTAGGCATTGATTCAATTTTGATGGCTTGCTCCAAAGCTTCTCTTTGAGAGGCCCATTTCTGCAGCATCAGAGGAATCCAAGTCAAAGGCAAGAGCCCTTGTATAAACCATTTCTTGTGCTGGGTTTCATGAATTTGGTACATTAGTTTGCTCATTAGGGCTTGGAATCTTTGATCATATTCCCGAGTGCTTTGTCTCGAAATCTTTCATCATATTCCTAGGCACTTTGTCTCATGATTTGTTTGATGTCTTTCAACTTGACCCAACTCCACTTCTTAGTATTTGGTTTTTGGAGCTCTATCACGAAGGCATGTCTCAATTTGTGTACCATTCTCGTAGTGTACCCTAGTGGGTGCTCTGTATGTACTTCATATACCACTATAAGGCTTGACCTCCCAAGGCTGTCTGAAGTTCGACCAACTTAGCATTGCTAGTGGTGGTGGTCTTGGCACTCCATATGGCTTCATACAAAAACTAGTTCTGCTTCGCATTGTTGTCGCTCTTCCTTGAAAATTTAGGTAGGTGCAATGTAGAAACAACTTGCAATGTAACAATGTTGTTGACTAATGTATGAACAAAAACATGCCCTCTTGTTCTAGGTTGACTCACCAATTATTGGCTTTTACTAAAAAACAAACCAGTACTGCTACTATTAATCAAGATTCAAACTTCTACCAAAATCTTGTTGA
>WSFP011398754.1:0-26864 GCA_009831015.1 Picea engelmannii
ATTAAAAAAAAAAAAAAAAAACTTATACATTACAATAAAAACATTTAAGGTGATAGAATTTTGACTTATTTACTACATATATTAAAAAGAAAAAAACAATTGAGCTTTTGAGACAACATCACAATAGAACCCTTAAAAAAACCAACATGTAGCAAGATTCTATGGTGTAAAAAAAAAGAAGTTATGAAATTAAAGATTTAAATATTATTTTCAAATAGCAAAAATATTTTTCAAATTTAATTTGTTTGTTGGAAGTGTCTTGTAAATTTAATACAGGGTGAGTGGGCTTAATGGTTAAGAACTTGTGTTTCTTCCTAAGAGGTCACAAGTTCAAATCTTTGATTTTACCTTCTATTTCTTCCATTTAGACCTTTATTGACTCATGTAACCTTGAATGGAAGAAACACTCTGCTACCAAAGCTTCCCTCTCATCCCATGTAGTGAATTTGAAATTCTTAGGGTCATAATCCTTCATAGAGTTGGTCCTATTTTTTTGCTTTTATCTCCCTCCCCATAACGTTTCTCTTCAACAACATGAGGCACTTCAAACATGAACACATGAAATACAAAGTTGATAGGGGGAGGAACTTAACCCGACCACCCCCTTTGTTTCCTTGTGTAGTCACTGCGCTGACACCACCCCAAACTAGACTTCTATAATACTCCCCCCCTCCCAAAAATACTTAGATAAAATCCAATTCCAACCTCATCATTCCCAGATCTGGGATACTTCCCCTAGTACATCATTAAGACTCGCAACTCTCCCATGTCCTCCTTGGCACCATCATCCCCCAACTACATCATTAAAACTCTCAACTCTCCCATGTCCTCCTTAACACCATCATCCCCCAATGCTCGAGCATCATATCATAATTCCTCTTGAACAAACTTGTACTCGGCTTGGACACCCTCCTCACCTTATGCTTGCTTGCAATAATTACCCCAATTAACAATAATTAACACACTCATTACCTCATAATGCCATCTGGATTGGAATCCCAATAACACATGGGTGTCATGGCCCCAATCATAGTCACTCATAGAGGAAAATACACTACTTATATTTAAAAAAAATTGTTTTGCAAAAAATCAAAATTACAAAAGTTTTAGATTTAAAATAATTATAAATTTCTACATATTATAATTTTTTAAATCAATTATATAAATATTCTATTTATTTAGAAAAAGCACTATGAATATTTAAAATTTTAAAGTTTTTCAAAAATAAAAATCTACTTTAGAAGTATCTTATCAATCTACCTATTTTAGGAAACATTATCCATATTTAAAATTTTATGTCTTTTAAAAATAAATGTTTGCTTTAAATGAGCTTTCATCAATCTATCTATTTTAGGAAACATTATCCATATTTAAAATTTTATGTCTTTTAAAAATAAATGTGTGCTTTAAATGTGCTTTTGTCAATCTAAAGGTTGAGTTTTTTTTAAATAAAAAAGGTGGATCCTTGTATTATATCATCAGTTTACAGTGGTAAGTCGTTTGGCAACCACATGTCCTGCCATAGAAGGGAAACCAGGACAGGTGGCTCAAAGCGATGATAATTCTATCATGGTTGTTTAATTGTTTGCAAAATTGTACAAAAAACCAACTTGCTAGCCTAGGGCGTGCTTCATCCAGAGCCACCATTACTATGCTAATTATACAACTGTAAAAAAGATTTGAAACTATAATTGACAGAAAATAGAGTCTGGGGTGGGCTGCTTCAAGCCAAAGGGGAACTTGGGTGTCCATTGGAAGTGAAGGTCGAGACAAACTTCTGCTTGCACATGGGGCAACTTGCAGACTTTGGGGCATTTGAGAAGGCCTCATATAGCAAATCCAAGCGCTGGTTGATGATTCTTTGTCCTCGCGCCTGCTCGTCCTGTCGTTGCCTGATATCAAAAAGGAGTTCAAGGTGCTCCTCGGCTAGATAATGGATGTTCTCTCCGCCTTCAGAAACTTGCCAGCTAGGAGGAATCTCCTCCTCTACAATGCAACCACCTTCCCACCGATGAGGGTGAAAGTCGAGGACAGAGGGAGAATCTTCCTTAAGCTCTAGGCTTGGGCCTGGTTGAGAAGAAGAGGGTGGCCCCGTATGCTGAAGAGGAGGTGGAGCCTCCTCTTTTTCCAAGTTGAGGCTTGGAGGAATCTCTGCCCTTGAAGCGATGGTCGGTGAGAGAAGAGGCAACAATTGAGAATGCGTGGTGGGGGACGAGGTCTCCTCCTTTGGAGTGCACAGGGAGGTCTGGGTCTTGGGAGACGAAATTCCAATTTTGGGGTGCACATGGTGGTCTGAGGGTTGCTAGTGTGAGTGCAGGGACGACTGAAGTGAGAAATCAGAGCTCGTTGGGAAGTTGTGAGTCGATTGTCATGGGTGTAGGCATTTTTGTTTTTTTTTGCTCGCTTGGGCTTGCCTCTGTCCCATGGCATGGTGGAAAAAAGCACAGGAGTAGTTGAGGGGCAATGGTGGTTTGGGTAGGCACAAAAAGCACGCAGAGACCGAGTGGATGAGTTGAGAGGGCCGAGAGACACAATGCTGGAATAGCTGTTGGCGAAGAGCAGGATAATGAGCGTACCATGGACAAATTTAATGCCGATGAGGGCCATTGAAACCTCTCCCATCGCCATTGAAGGCTTACAGGATTGGTTCAAGCTCTTAGCACCTATGGTATGGCTGGAGCGCTCATTCAGGCACACTGAGTTAAATGCCATCAGAGTTTGATGCATGGGGAGTTATATCCTTGGCAGTGGCGGCCAGGGACATTAAATCTCTTTGCCATCTGTCCCGTCCAGGTGTCCTTCCGCTTTGGCCTCGTGTCACCCCATCTAGGTGAATCTAAAGGTTGAGTTGAATATCATGTTTTTTCCTATTTATATATAGTTAGGGATATTAACTTTTTCCTTTTTAAGGCAATAAAATGTATTTTTAAGATGATAAAATGTATTATAATTTAGTTGTTAATAGGTAATAGAAAAACATTAATAATTATTATTTAGAAATAAATAATAAGTGATGACTTAAAAAAAAAAAAAAAACTTATTTTCACTATTCAAAAATGTCTTTACATTTTAAATCATTAACTTATTTACTTAGGTTAAAAAACAAATAACTTTATAGAGATATATAAATTAAAAACAATAACTCTATCTCAATAAAAAAAAATCATTTCTACTTAATAAACAATCATTTCTACTTATGAGAAAGCATGTT
This sequence comes from Picea engelmannii, assembly GCA_009831015.1. NCBI lineage: Eukaryota > Viridiplantae > Streptophyta > Pinopsida > Pinales > Pinaceae > Picea > Picea engelmannii. The sequence goes on from WSFP011398754.1 coordinate 3,212, forward strand.
AATATTTATATTAAAATGGATACGATTCTTCAAACAAAACAAAATAAATCAAATGTTCAATTCCTCCTCTTCGAACTTTTTCATTCGTCCTGGGATGCCTTTAATGTCAAATCATACTTCCTCCCTCGTAAAAGTATTCATCACACACACGTAAATCACAACAAAAAGATCATACCCAGGGTTTTTTTTTTCAAGTGAGTCATATGGGTTTTTAGTTGGTAAGATGTGTACACAGTGTTATTGGGAGAGGTCATGAGTTCTAGTTTAGGTAGGGTCTCATGGATCAGGGTTTTATCACTCCCATATCATCCACTATGTGGGGAAGTATAGAGATTTGATTACTAAAGTTTACTAAAGTGTACATACCCGGAAATGTACATACTCTTGAATTTGAACATATGAAAATGAAAACATATGTTCTTAACCATTAGGCCCACTCAAGCTTTACTGAATAGAAAAATAAATCTATTTTTTTTTAAAATAAGAAAGATTTCCACCTTCAAAACTTAAAACTTAAATTAAAAAAATTGAATTAAAAAAAATCTACATTAATCAATAATATTCACATCTTTATTAATTGAAAATCAATTAAAAAATAACCTTTATAAATTTTTGAATAAAAAACTTACCAAATCTATAACTAAATATTTAAATAAATTTAAAAAATTTAAAATAGTGGATTAGGCCTCCACCGTCGTTCTCTTGAATATAGTGGATCTGGCCTCGAGTGTGGTTCTCTTGAATATAGTGGATCAAATGATTTATTCTTGAGTGTGTTATGGTTTTCACCGACAAATGTATACAAAGTTCATTTGTAAATATCATGGTTAATTCCGTTGTACAAACACTCGAGTTGTTTCTAGTACAAATGAAAAGCAATAATCAAGCTTTTAAGTTTTTTTTTTCATTTAATTAAGTAATAAAATTTCCAAATTGTTGCAGGGTATTTGTTGGGCGGTGACAACACATCTTGATGGTTAAAACTCATTTCTTTTTTTTCGGATGCGGTTCTGGTTTCCCAAACATTTGGTGTTTTATATTCATGTAACAATTTGCGAAATGTTTGTTTAAATGAGAATCCCAAGAGGTGCTTCAAGTATTATAAACCTAGTTTTTCTTCATTGGTTTAACATAAGCAATAAAGATAACTTGCCCCCATTTATTTGTTGTTTGTTGTTTGTTGTTTGTTGTTATCATTTTCTCTATCCATAATTTTCACTGTTTGCAGGCCCATTAACTCTCTAGTTGCAAGCTCAGTTCTCAACAATTGGTATTAGAGTCTGAGGAGAATGAAGGAAGAGTCGTTGGTCATTTTGTGTCGGTCATTTGTGCACAAAGAAGATTTTGTTGTCAAGGAAGGAAAGAAGCACCAAATTAGAGGAAGAGAAAAACTTATTATTGAAGGGAAGAATAGAGGAAGAATCTGGTCGAGGGTGCCTGTGCGCAGAGGGTTGAGGAGTCCAATCGAGGGTTTCTCGAAGAGTCGAGGATGAAGTGTGAAGGAGGTCGCGGAGGTGGAAACCCTACTTTGGTGGAGGTATAATTTCCTTTTTTTTTGAGTTGAGGAATTTCTTTTAATTTCAATTTGGAGGGAGGCCATGTGCAAAATGGAGAAAGTATCGAGTGCTAAGTTCGAGGTGGAGAAGTTTAATGGAAAAAGTGGCTTTGAGTTATGGAAGTTGAAGATCCAGGATTTGTTGGTGTAACAAGGATTGCACAAAGCATTGGATGGAAAGAGAAATAAGCCAATGAGTATGACAAACGATGAATGGGAAGATCTCGATACAAGGGGTCTCAAGACCATTCAATTTTTTTTAGCTAATGACATCCTCTTCAATATCATTGCAAAGGAAACAATATCATGCCTATGGAGAAGAATGGAGAGCCTCTACATGGTGAAATCCATAATGAACCAAATCTCCTTGAAGAGGCAACTGTATAGTCTACGGATGAAAGAATATACCAAAATTGATGATCGTTTAAATGTATTTAATACTCTGTTATACTAGTTAACTAGTATGGATGTAAAAGTCGATGAGGAAGATAAGGCAGTGACATTGTTGTGTTTGTTGCCTGAATCTTAGGATCATTTAGTCACTTCTATTATCTTTAGCACAATAGACACCCTTGAGTTTGACTCTGTTGTGGGAGCTTTTTTGTCTGAGGAGGTGAGGAGGAAATCCAATATAGAAACCTCCACACCGGAAGCAATGCTAGCAAGAGTTCAATCCATAGAAAGAGGGGAATTGGGAGGTACATCTAGATCCAAGTCAAAGAGCAAGATAAATTGTTGGTACTGTGGTAAATCAGGGCATCTCAAGAAAGATTGTTGGAAGAGAAAAGAATCCAAGGAAGACTCCAGTAAGGAAGTAAATTTGGTTGAGCTAAGTTCAAGTATGGTTGATGAAGTTTTATCCATTTGTAGTATGTCACAATATCAAGAAGAATGGTTGTTAGATTCTAGTGCTTCCCATCACATGTGTTCACATAGAAGTTGGTTTTCTTCTTACCAATCTATAGACGACTATGTTATTTTTATGGGAAATGAAGTTTCTTGTAAAGTTGTTGGGATTGGGAGCATTAATATTAATACGTTCGATGGTATTGTAAGAACGTTGATGGATGTACCATAACTTAAAAATAATTTAATTTCTTTGGGAGTTTTGGATTCTGGAGGTTACAAGTTTATAGGTCACGGTGGAGCACTAAAAGTGTCCAAGGGAATCTTGGTGGTTATGAAGGCTACAAAGATTGTAAACCTTTACAAACTAGAAGGGAGCACTCAAGTAAATGAAGTAGTGGTGGTATATAAGGAAGCACAGGCATCTACTTGTTTATGGAATCAATGATTGGGTCATATGAGCAAGAAAGGGTTGGGGTTGCAGGTGTTAGTAAATCGTGTTACCCCCCCAGGCTAGGGGCAACTAAGGAGATGATATCTCGAGGCCTGCAAGTTGAAGACATGGGGTGTCTAGAGCCATATGAGTAGACAAAACCCCTCCTCTCACCACGCATCACCACTCATCGACAACAACAACGTCCACCACACTAGCATGGCCCAGAAGGGATAATAGGTCTTCCTTCATGAGGTAACAAGTCTGGTCTCATGGTAAGTGTCATTTTAATAATTGAAGCATTTGAACATGTTGGAAAGACTCATTTCTTGATTATGAAAACATTTTCTAGGAAATAATACCTTTTGCCTCATTTCACCTTGGTGGTTGACATGGTAACCTAGTAAGTGGGTCACCCTCGGGAAAAGGGTTGCTACTGGGCGGTGGGTCATTGTACCATTCCCACACATAATTAGCACTTTCCACACCTTTTCCCTTTCGTTTCCTCATCTTTTTGGTTTTCGGGCTTATTGACCCCAAGAAGGGCTTGTACCTCATTTCATGGGAAGAAGAGGCTAGAGGCCTAGAGGTGTTGTAGTTGACAAAAGATAAAAGTCATAATTGATCCCTCTAGATGTTTTCCCTAAGGTCTTGAGAGCAACAAAATGCTTCTCCATAAAAAAAAAGGACCTTTTAAAAAAGAAAACACATAATTAATTAATATCTCACTTGTTGGGGGAATGCATTTGCGGTGTCTTTTACTTTCCTTTCACGTGGAACTCAATGTGTACCTAACTTCAATTGGTATTGCAATGCTCCTTACTTTCCATTGCACATAACACACAATGTTTTGGACCATGATAAATTAATGGAAAATAAAAGGGCTTGGAAAATTGTTGCATTGCAAACGAGGGATGCAACACACCCTCTACAAAGGCAACCATAAATGAGACGTATGAGCCCTTGATATGTCAAGAACCCCATGCTCAGAAGTCATACACCCATCCATCTCATACACATTTACATGATTTAGAGAGGGTGTTCTCGGGAAACACTCCTTGACTTGGGGATTGATCTATCCAATAGGGCACCATGACAACCCTTCCATACTTAAATTTGGCAAGTCTTATAAGGTCTTTGAGCATTTGTTTAGTTTGAAAGGGGGGGATTTAATGCACATGTTTGGGTGTTTTTTTTTTGTTAATTGTGGCTTACTTGGCATGATACATGTGACTTGTGGACCCTTGGAGGGCATACTTGTTTGTCTTTGTAGGACCTTTCCTTGTGTAAAGCCATTCCAAGGAGGAATTGTGCCATTTTGACCTTCATGGGGGTTGAAGACCCCAATGATGGACCTTCTACCCCACATGATGGGTAGAGGATCCCAGAGCTCTTGTGCAATGAGGTGGTGAACGTTGCCTTTGGAGGCACCTTGATAGCAATAGAAGATGACATCATAGCTCTTTGTACTTGGACAATGTCCTTTGGATCCCTAGGACGTCACCTTTTGAGCCTTGGTTTTGGTGGGCTTGATGGTATAGGAAGTGGTGTGACGTGTTTTGAAGGAAGAAGAGACATGACATGACACTCTAGCACATGCGAAATTGACACATGGCCTTTGAAGGCTCAACTACTTGCATGTTGAGGCTTAATGTATCACTTAGAGGCTCTACGTCACCCTTCTAGGGCATGTCGTCACACCTTTGAGGGTTTTACTTTATGTAAATTTCATTTTTGTAAATTGTAAAGAAAAATAAAGGGGGTCAACCTCCTTTTGATTTGCTGTTGACATTTTATGTGGAAAAAATTGGTTTAGATGGCCTCATATAAATAGAGGCCATCTCATTTTCATTTTAGACATTACTCACTTGAGAATTACACCCTACTTGGGCAATTCACTATCTCTTGTCTTTAGTGCAAAATGGATTCTTTTATTGTGTATTGATGGCAGAAAGGATATCGACTTCTCTTGGATGCTTGTTCTTGGCAATTTTGGTGGAATATATTGATAAGTAAGGGTTTTGCATGCTATCTCTTGGACTAGGTAAGGAATTTCTGCAATTTTGTGTGTTTCTTCTTGATTTCAAGGTTATTTTGTCAAACCCTTGGAGGAGTATAAGAGCATATACCCTCCATCAAGGAATTTGTCTGTTATTGTTGTTGAAAAGGTTTTAAAGGATTGCTAAAAGGAGTAAAAGAGTTTACACCCTTGTAGCAAGATCTTGCTAAGATTTATCTTTTCTAAGGAGTAAAAGGGATTACACCCCTAGATGAGTGCTAAACCCTAGCTCATAAACAAGGGAATCCATCACCCAATAGATAAAGACACTAATATTTGCATTGGAGATTGAATATTGCTGCATTGGTAAACATGATTTCAAGGAGATTGAATTGTTTGAGTTTGGAATTATATTTTATATGCTTTAATATATCTTGTGCCCTAAGGGCGTCTTGATTTTCAAAGTAATTAAGTTGTTGTAACAAGCATTAATATATAACCATTAGGGTTGCAGAAAACTCACTCTTTTATCACTCTTTACTCACTTTTATATCACTGAAATTTACTTGCAAGATGGCATAATTGATCTATTGTTTAAAGGTTATTGTTTGGGTAGATTGCTTGTTGATTTTAGTGGCTACAACCATAAGGATGTTATAAAACTTTGTTGATAACACTTATAAACAACCCTCTCTTGCTATCAAAGTCTTGGTTTAAATATTGGAAGATTGTCTACTAGTTTCTAGCTTAATTTTCCAACATCATACACTTGATTTTGATGGTCTAAATTGCAACTGTCATAGTCTTCTACTGCTGATATATATATTTCTATACTGCTGCAATTTTGGGACAATAAGGTTTCTTGTTGACTCCCCATTGTTTTTTGAGGCTTGTATTATCATATATTGTCTTGTTTGGGCATGTCTAACATTGTTTTGTAGGTGCACACCATTGACAATCATTTACCATCTCATAAGACTTTTTCCTCAAGCCTCATTCTCATCCCCGACCTTGACCTATAAGGGTATTCTTTGAGCTCTTTCCTTCTCCCATCGCAAATCCCCCTAGGGTCATTCGAGAAGCCTTTCTTGTGTTCTATTTTTCCTTCACTAAAATGAGGGGGATATCTATTGAGGTGAAAGTGATAGGTGTTCCCAGTTGTGTCTCACATTTGTGACCTGGGTTGGGATTTTCCTAAACTACAAACTATGCGATAACAAACCGTAAGTTATTTCCAGAATTACAATCTTTGAATTTTTGCAAGTTTAATATCTCTATTGGTTATAGTGATGGAGATAAGGGATGTAGATTGTGGGGTCCTACTACCCACAAAATCATCAATAACAGAGATATGTACATGGAACAATTAGATGTTTTTCAGGATTGCAAAGGGAGACTTGTTTACAAACTCAAGGAATCATTATATGACCTAATGGTACCCAAGAAATGGTACAAGATGTTTGATTCTTCATGGTGAGACAAAATTTTACTAGAAGTGAGCATAATCATTGTGTTTACTTTAAAATTTTCAATGACATATTCATTATCTTAGTGTTATATGTTGATGTTATGATTTTTTTCATACCCAAGCATGGTTGAGATTAGCAGGTTACAGGCTCAGTTGGTCAGGATGTTTCAAATGAAGGATCTAGGAGCAACAAAACAAATCTTAGACATAGAAGTACACAAAGACGGGAAAAATGGTAAGTTTTGGTTGTCACAAGTCTATGGAGAAGATACTAATGAGGTCCAATATGAACTTTGTGAAACTGGTAAATATCCCTTTAGTTTTCCAGTGCAAGCTTTCTTCAAGTTTATGTCCTTATGGTAAGGAAGAAAATGATTATATGTCTCATGTACCATATGATAATACACTAGGAAGGTTGATGTTTGCAATGGAATGTTCAAATATTTCACATGCAGTTGGTGTTGTCAATGGACACATGGAAAAACCAGATAATGTAACAACTCTACCTGACTAACCAATCAATGAGTGAATAAGACAAAAAATTCATTTAGTCCGAAATTTCATGTATGTCTAGAAATAATTCTAAGTAAAGCTTGCTATAAGGTAAATGGTGTTTACGTAAAAACATATTATACTCGTAGCCCTAGGTTGAGCATCTTGCGCTTATTTAACTTTATTATCATTAACGATGATATATAAATGATGCTTCAATTTATTCTAAAATTCAATAATGACAAAATTTTAATATATAACCCATTTTCCTAAACTTTATATATATATAAACTGTAAAAATTTAACATTACAATATCAGTTATTAAATTTATTATAATAATTAACAAAGCACCTTAATCTAATCATCAACATAATGATTGAAATCAATTACAATTTAATATAATTTAAGGAACGGAAAATAACATTAATAATATCATTCACTACTAAAATTTGACAATTACCTAGGCTAACCTAAATCCATTGATCCACCACTTATTTATATTTATATATATATAGACTAGAGTACCATTATCTTAAGGAACATCAATTAAAGATCAATAATTGAATACCTAGTAACCAATTATCATTCCAATAATAGTTTACCCTTACAATTCCATTAACACAAAGTTTATCTAGTAATCCTCTAGGGTAATAATTGTTACTTTTACATTTCGCAGGGTACTCAACTATAATCATCATTAATGAAACACGACTTCTACCATCTATTCCATTGGATTAAAACAATTTAAATTATCACTCGAGTGCTCTTGATATGATTTAGTCTTAAAAGTCACATTTACTCATTAAGTGGATTCAGTAAAGATCCGAGCGTCAAATAGTAATAAATGAGATTATAGTTACTATGAGATTAGCAATAAAGATGTATTATTTTAAATATATATTATATAGTCTAAGTGAACCTAATAGTTAAGAACATGTGTTTTCTCTTAAAAAGTTACAGGTTCAAATCTAGAAAGAATCCATGTTTTAAACTCTCATGCCCACATCATATCAACTTTCCTTACTATTATTTCTTCTTATCAAATTACTTTTTCTTATGTAATAGCCTGTAATAACCTCATGTTTATTTGCAGTAGCATTCTCATATTTGTATGATTCCTATGTTTCATTTCAAAACGTAATTTTTCTTTTCATATCATAAATAAATTCTTATCAAAATTGGTTTTTAGATTTTTCATTCAATATTGTCGTTTATTTTGTTCCCTTTATGTGGACTTTGTATTTTTCTTCAATGCAATTGATGTGAAACATATTCTTTTATTTAGAATAACAACCCATGGACAATATATTCACATGTTTTTTGTTTTTTTTTTCTTCTTGTTTTAAAAAAGCTATACTCTAACTTATAGGTTTTAATATTTATTATTTTTAAAGAGAATCAATTATTAAAGTAAATAAATAAATATATTATAATTGTTGGGTTAATCTTGATTTGGTCATATAAAAGTTAGGCTTAATATAATCCATGGTATTTTCTCATAATATTAGCATGTGATTAAGTTCATTTAAAAGCATGAAGAATTTCATTGTAAAATGCCTGAAGATATATTTTTGAAAATTGGTTTCCCTATTAAAGGGTTTGAAAGTTGAAAATCTCTTATACATTTTGTAATTTCTTTGCTATTGTTGATGTTACTTCTCTAGCTATAGGTTTTTCATTTGGCATCAGCCTAATGACCTCCTATCTAAGATGTTAGGGACAAGGTTTTTAGTGTTGGAGTAGAGAGGAAATACAAGTGACCTTTCTTGGTTGGAATGCATATTCCATTATATCCAAATTTGTTTTTGAATTCTAATGGGAAAAAGATTTGAAGATACTACTTATAAGTATCATTATTTTTTTTATTAATAATGATGCATTAAATTAGTTTTACTATAATTTTAATATAATAATAAGAAGAAATGTTACTTATATATTTTTATTTAATTTTTGTTGTTATCACTTAAAAAAAAAACTAAGGTTAAGTGATAATATCTCTCTCATACTCAGCTGTATAGCACTTAGCTAATCTCAATACAACAACTCATTGCATATTTTTCACATTAGTATTTTTATTTTTATTTCCTATTCTTTTATAATTATTGTATTCACTTTCCACTTAATTTCTAAAATACAGGGCTTTCACCTCACTATCTTATATCTTATAACTGTTTAGTTTTTTACATTATTAAAAACAATAAGTAATCTTTACAAATCTAAATTCTAAATTAAATTGAACATTAAACATTAAACTTTCCTTATGTATATTTTTTAATTTAACATTCTAAATGAAAATTGATTAATATAAATTTTAAAAACTAATGTTTTTTTTAACATGTCAAAAATGGAATTATCTATGAGAATCATATTTATAACTAAATTCAGCGACTCTCCAAAACTTCCAAAAAGGAAAAGAAGAATACAGGCATAAACATGCACGATGAACTTAACTGTGTGCATACCATGACAGCCTCGAAGTTGGTCACGCACCTAGATTTTATTCTTCAGACAAAATAAAGCAAATGTTCCATTCCTCCACTTCCGAGCTTTTTCGTTCTTCGTGCGATGCCTTCAGTGTCCCATCATACTCCCTGCGTGGGGAAAAACTACATCGCAGAGACGTAAAGGACAACAAAAATATTCTGTCCAAAGCAGAAAAACGCCCCGGACGGACCAATAAATCCACAAAGCCAAATTCGTCCATATCTGAATGGATTGGATGGTGAAGATAAGAAAAAGAGCCGTGCAACTTTTAATTTTATCACATTACATGTCCAACGCATCTCTACAGTCCAGGTTGAGAGAGACGAGGGTAGGGTTGATTCGAAGATAAGAACAGTAGGTTCATTCATGGGATTTTTCAAAATGAAATTTCTTTATAAACCAAGTTGTAACAGTATTAGTCTTCAAAACGAACCATGTAGTTTGAATATTTGGAATTCTTCCAGTGTTGCAGGACGTTGTATTCAATTAATATTGAAGCCCGGAAGATGCAGAAGGGATCAGCAGAGAGAGTGAAGGTTCTGAAGACATGACAGAGCTCATTTGCAATGTGAGTGGTGATTGCCTTAGAAGAAAAAGGCATTAGCTATGAATTATAGGAAAACGAGATGTACAGTAAGCTATGCTATTATTGTAAATGAATCTTATTTATATTCATCTATCTATCTGTTTCATTGGTGGTAGGTTAGTTGATCAGTCTAGAGTTTATTTATTTATCTGTTTTATTGGTGGTAGGTTAGTTGATCAGTGTGGAGTTTAGTCTTCATCAAAAAAAACTTTCCCATACATGTGTTTGCCCAGTCTATTCCTTCATCTGTATATATGGATAACTAGTTATATGACTTATTGAGAATGGGAAAGGTGCAGACAGACCTTTTCTTATGTTTTTTTGTGACCCATCAACCTTCCTCAAATCCATAAAAAAAACAGATACAGATTCTCCTCTACACCCAAAAACCTCTTATAGAAGACATAGCCGTTTACTGATCCTGAGAAAGATTAATACCCTCTACTCTACATGACCAAGTCATTACCAGATTTTGGACAGCAAAAAATAATATTCATAATAATAATAACAATAATAATAGAATTAGGTTTAGGGTTTCTAATTAGGTCTAAGGTTACTTTTTCACTTAAAGATGGTAGGTAATATAACTAATTAGTTCAAGTCTTGCCAAGTTTGATGCTCTAGCTTTCAGTAACTATTAAAGTCGAAGTAACTATTAAAATCGAAGTGTAAGCATTAAAACAATTTGGACTTCTTCTTATAATTGAAAAGTTGATCCAGGTTAATTGTTTTTGGATTTTTTTTATTTACATTGTGTTATTCCTAATCCAAATGTGAATTTATTTAACCTACAAGCTGATTCCAAGTGCAACCTCTCATGTATATTCATTTCTGAAAATGATTGCACCCTTGTCCCATCATAGTTAATTAATGGATGTGGTCCACTGCACTCATATAAATGCATGTTTAGAATAATATATAAAATTTAAGCACCATAAACAGGGAATTATTAAATAGAGCATTCTTAAAATATGCAAGTCAGTCCACTCACTATGTCACAAATCCATTAGAAATTTAAAAATATAAATAAACTTATTAATTTTGTGCAATTATATGTAGATATTAGATAATTATATGTAGATATTAGATATGATTAGAATGAAACTTTATTTAAAATTTTATTGTTTCTGTAGTTCAATTAAATATATGTTTATTAAATTTTTGATATAAAATTTGAAATAAGTTTTTATATTATTTATGAAATATTTTTTTAAATAAAAATATTTCTCATAATAAAATGTTAATTTTTTTTCCTCAACAGGTTAAATTATAATAGAATTGTATTTGATTTTATGTAGAGGATTATTGTTAAGTATATAATTTTAATGTGATCACTTTAATAATGATATAATAAGATATTGGTTTTCATACAAATATTATTTTAGAGTGAAACCGTTTTATGATCATGGAGTAAGATTTAAAATTGCTTTTGATTGGTTAAGAGGTCCTCTTCTTGTGATGTAAGGAAATATGTTAACAATCCATACATTTGAGAGGAGGGAAAGTCCCCCTTTATAAACCACCAACAATTAACAAGTTTTTTTATGGGATAGTTTTCCTTCAATAAGGATGATATGCCAAATGCTTCTGTGATCCTAGCTAATGATGGTTGTCCTCACTGAGGGATGACAACTATGATAAGCTTTGCCACCTCCTTTAATAACAAAGAAAAAAAAATTAAAAAATGTCAAACTCTGAACTTGATTATAACCATTTAAAAATAACTTTAATTGTAATAAAAAAAATTGTTTTAAGTAGTAATTAATGTTGTTGGACCTTTATTAATTAATATGAATAAATGCCAATAAAATATTAATCGACACTTTGACTTAAAATTTATCGTGTTTGGAATGTTAAACATAGTAGTACTCTGAAAATAATATTTATTTTAATTAAAATGACATTTTTCTTGCATTTTATTGACCCTCAACTTTGGGGTGTTATTGGTAGGGTGGCGACATGAATTGAAGGCTGGTGTTTGATCGTTGGTCGTGGCATGACGAGTCCATTTAATTTTCCTGTTGTATGATGCTTGGTGGTGGTCCTGTGTGATGCTTGGTGTCGGCCATTGCTTGATCAAGGTGCAAGTTGTCGATTTAATGGCATCAAGTGACATTAAGGGATAAACGAACATATTTGGCATTGGATTAATGGGTTTCTTCCTCGCAGGGTTTTTATTTTGGCATGAGATGTCCATTTAATGGGTTTCTTCCTGTCATATTATGGCATCCTGCCCATATGGTGTTTGGTCATCTCACATTAAGTAAGGGATATACGAACATATGGGGTATCTGATTAATGGGTTTCTTCCTAGCTGGTTTTTTATTCTGGTGTGGGGTGTTTGTTTAATAGGTTTCTTCCTGTCCCATTTTTTACTCTGCATTTTGCTTGTTCCTAGTTTTTGGTCTGTCTGTTGCTTCATGGTTTTTCAACTTCTTGTTTTTCTTTTGGTTGTGAGCCATCGTTGTTGCTTTGGGAATTGGAATAGCTTCTTCAATGTTGTGCTCAGAAGCATTGATAGAGGTGATAGTAACACTAACCTTCTGTGTTGAGGGATAGTCAAGGCATGCAGGAAAAAGTATGTTGGAATAAGTTTATGCTTCGTCATTTCATGATTAACTCATGTAATGGTAAGTTGTCTTTTATAACTCATCAATTAGTTGAGTTTATATCAGGGTGTGAACTGGAATCGTCTGTTATTTGTTGTGGTGTAGCTCTGAAGATTAGTTGGTACTGGGAATCTGTGATATCTACAGTGCATTTTAATTTAACTGCAGTCAATGAGTTTTTCAAGTTGGCATAGGCAATTGAAAGTTTGTTGTGATTTTTACCAGTCTAACCTGTGTTGTCTCTAACATGAAATCACCATCAATGGATGCATTATCTGTTTTAAAACTACCTTTCCAAAAAGAATTAAATTGTCATCATAGTTGTAGGGTTAATATATCATTGTTGATTCCATTTTTTTGCTTATATCTCTGTCTCGTTTTATTTATCTAGTTAAAATTTGATTTAAAATCAAACAAAAGAAGAGCAATTACTGGACAAAACAAAGATTATGATACAGTGGTGAACATTGTTTATGGATGAACTATTTATGTTTTATTCAATTAAAATTTGATTTAAATTAAAACAAAAGAAAAGTGATTACGAGACAAAATAGAGATTAGGGTAACTATTATAGAAAACCTTTATGGCTAACACTATTTCTTGATCATTTCACAATAATTTTCAATGAACCAATTATTGGTTATCCATGGTTTTATTTAGTGTTGGCATTTTCTTTTACCTTAAACCAAGCCCTGATATCTTCTAGGTGACACAAGATTGAAGGATTAGAGTACTCAAAGTTTGTAATTTTGCATGTAGTTTCACTATCACAATATCCAAATATATTTTCTTTTACCTTCACCCAAGCCCGAGGAGGCATAAATATCTTCTAGATGGCGTAGGATTGAGGGTTTGTGCTGCTTGAAGTAAATGATGACGTAGAGATTTCCGAGCTTGGCAAATGCATAAGAAAATCAAATAAATTCTTTAAATAAATTAAATAAATATAGTGAAATCTATCATTAAATGTATAAAGACATAAAATTTATGGGTTTTGTTTTTGGAAAATTAAAAAAAAAACATGTGTTGGACTTTGTTTTACTTATTTTCTAACTAATTGATTAGTGGACAACAATCACTCAGTCCTCCTCTTGTACATAGAACCCAAAGCAAGTCAAGCTTTGTTCGCTAAATCAAATTTGAAGGTAACTAAGGTGGTTGTATTTATTGTTTCACCACTGCGTTAGGATTTAGGTTTAAAATAAAATAACACCATGTGGCCATTTGTCGTTACATATAGATTTCCGATAAACATTTTCATTGAAGGTTGGTGTCCAATCGATGGTCGTGACCCAAGGATTCCATTTAATTTTCCTATTGTATGATGTTTGGTGGCAACCATTAGTTTATTGAGGTGCAAGGTGTTTATTTAATGGCATCAAATCGCATTAAGTAAGGGATATACAAAAATATCGACCATCGAATTAATGGGTTTCTTCCCAGCGGGGTTTCTTCCCATTTAAAAACCCATGTCATCTCGCATTAAGTAGGGTATATACAGACATATTGGGCATCAGATTAGTGGGTTTCTTCCTATCCGGTTTTTTATTTTGGTGCAAGATGTTCGTTTAATGGGTTTCTTCTTGTCCCATTTTTTATTCTTCATTTTGTTTGTTCTTAGTTTCCGGTCTATTTGTTGCTTCGTGGTTTTTGACTTCTTGTTTTTATTTTCTCCATGAGCCATCACTATTTCTTCATGGATTGGAAGAGCTTCTTCAACATTGTGCTTGGAAGCATCGTCAAAGGTCGCATATAACAATAGCCTTTTGCGCAGAGGGATAGTCAAGGCATGTGAAATAAGGTATGATGGAATAAGTCTATGCTTTGTCGTTTTGTCATTAGCTTATGTAATGGTAAGTTGTATTTTATAACACGTCGAGTGGTTGAGTTTATATCAGTGTTTGAATTTGAATCATCTGTTATTCGAGTTGGCATAGCCAATTTAAAGTTTACTGTGATTTTTACCAATATATTTGTGACTCGTGGTTGTCTTACTTAAATATGTTATTGTTACTAGTCTGGCCTGTGTTATCTCTATCAATGGGCACATTATTTGTTTTAAAACCTGCTAGCAATTTCATTAAAGCTTGCTACAATGTTTTCACTTCGAAACAATATAACCATATGTGCATATGGACAGTTAGCAACATGCAGTTCAGGGTCAATGCCATGTAGAAATGCATCTTTTAAGGACTGGATAGCAAATTTGTATCGTTGGGATAACACATGGAAGGGTAAGATAAGATAGACACTAACACCAGAAAGCCATGTTGTCACACACCGCGGTGAGGAGAGAGGAACATGTGCAGTGAAATCTCGATGTTCTATTGTCCTCCTACTAAGTCTAACTCTCATCCTGGGGTGGCACTGTGCATTGAAGGCTGGTGTCCATTCCGTCGTCGTGACCCAAGAAGTCCATTTAATTTTCTTGGTGTTATGGATGTGCATAGGATTAATAGGTTTCTTCCTGGCTCATTTTTTATTCTGGCATGAGGTGTCTATTCAATGGGTTTCTTCCTAGCCCATTTTTTATTTTTCATTTTTCTTTTTCCTAGTTTTTGGTATGTTTGTTGCTTCGTAGTTTTCAACTTCTTATTTTACTTTTCCCTAGGTTGTCTTTTATAACCCTGGTTTCTTGTTTGTCTGTTGCTTCATGGTTTTTGACTTCTTGTTTTGATTTTTGCTAGGTTTTCTTTTATAAACCGTCAAGAGCCTGTAATCTCTATAATGCATTTTAATTTACCTATAGTCGATGGTTTCGAGGTATAACAATTTTGAAATTGAATTTTATGGACTGACATGGGTTTTTAAAGGGTTAGAACCTAAATCAAGGCAAGCTTTGTTCGCTAAATCAAATTTGAAGGTAACTAAGGTGCTTATATTTATTGTTTGGCCATTGCGCTAGTATTTAGATTTAAAACAAAACCACGTGGACATTTTTCATTACATATCGAATGGTAGTCAACATTTGGATTAGTTTATGTTAGTTATTCTTCTGCATGTAGGTCATCGTTGCTACATGCCATGATGACAACAAAGGCACATGTGTCATCGCAACCTCAATGTTTTAGTGGTCCTTCCATTAGGTCTAACTTTGATACTGGTTCAAGGTTTCCATATGTTCACCATGATGAGGTTAAGACTCTTTCCAAATATATAAAATAGCCATTGATATAAAAAAAAGTCAACTATAGTAAAATTATTTCCTTAGAGACAGTTGACGGTGACTAGATTTGCAAGCTTGTCAGAGTTCCATCTTATTCATTCTCTTACATTTCTTTAAATGGGCCTTAATTTAAACAATGCAATAGCAAGACAATTAAGGGAAACTCACATTAATAACTATCACTTAATTCAATTAAATAGTACCCTCGGATGGGGTGCCATCCAACACATAACACACACGAAAAACCACAAGGAAGCTTGTACACATTGTTGAAATTGTAAATATGGTCGGTCTTCATAATGTATTTTGTAAAGTAAAAAATAGAATTATTATTTATGTAAAGAAAAGGAAAAAAGAATTATTTGTAAAAGTTAAAAGTCACCTCACGAAAAGGTGCCTCTTGAAAGGTCACTTCTCCAATTTAAATAAGTGACGATTTGGCTCATTTTACTCACTCAACACATCTCTTTCTCTCTCATGCAAGCTACTGGAAGGAAGATAGTGAAGGTTATTGGGCATCTTTAGCGATCTTCTTGGTTATCTATATGTTCCACCCTCTCTCTCTCTCTTTCCATTGTTCACACGTGCGAGGGTTCTCTATATCCTAGTTCACACGTGCAAGTCTTTTATGTTGCTTCTATTGAAGGACGAAGCTATTGGGCCAAGTTTATTCTGCTACTACTAATCAGAATTCTAGGATTTGACTTGGAGGAGGTGGCCAGGATAAACCATTGTGTCTTCATGTGATCTCTGTTGTTCTACTATTCTACTATTGCACTGTATTTGTTTTGTTCAATTTCTGAAGTGTAATTGCTTAATGATAAAATAAAAGTGTAAAGAAGAATAATATCATCTGAAGTAATGACCAATATTTAGAAATAAAAGTTCTATTATCTATTGTACTTGAAAAATCAACATGGTATCAGAGCTTTGGTGAAAATATCCAGAACGTCAGTGATTTTCTAAAGAAGAGATATAGAAAAATTCTTCTATCAAGAAACCTCTCTTGAAATCGTACAACAATGTCTACCATAATGAAGTCTAAGAACAAGTTAGAGGGAGCTTCTAACTTAAGAGCATGGAAGCCAAGGATAGATCATATCCTTTCCAAGAACAAAGTCTTGGATATCGTAAAAGGGATTATCGTGGAACCTCAGATAAATCTAGAACAATAAAAATAAAATCAGATCATTGCATAAAAGGGGAAGTCCAAGGAGAATGATATAAATGACATGATCATCATTGTGGATTCAATCAAGGATCATTTGATTCCATACATATCAAATCTTTATTCATCCAAGAAGATGTATGATGCCTTAGTCAATTTATTCTCAATACAAAATATTGGTCAAGTAATGAGTTTGAAGAATGAACTCCGTGAAACCAAATTGACGAAGGATGATATTGTAGCCGCATACTTTGTGAGGATCTCCCAATTAAGAGATCAACTACAAGCAATTGATGAAACAATCTATGACAAAGAAATTGTGACCATTGCACTCAATGGTCTACCTAAAACTTGGGATGCATTTTCCTCAAGCATGAACACAAGGAAGGACTTCCCTTCTTTTGAAGAACTATGGACTTGTTGTGCCCAAGAAGAATCAAGAATTGCATCAAAGGAAAGAAGCCAGAAAGATGAATATTTTCAAGCCTATGCAACAAGGTTCAGGAAGAATGGAGGTAAAAAAAGGTTTGGGTTCTAGAATACGAATTTAGAAAGGAAATCCAATCATAAAGATATATCAAAAGTACAATGCTTTGGTTTCGATAAGTATGGCCACTGCAAGAGGAATTGTCCTGAAATGTCAAAGAAAAGAAAGGAAAAACATAATGTGACCGTTGTTGATGTGAAAGAAGAAGAACCATCAAAGAAGACTAAGCATGATGAACATATTTCTTCTACTATTCATCCCCTATAGGATCCATTAAAGGAGAATATGAAATGTGGTTGATTGACAATGGTGCTTCTAGGAACATGACAGGTGAATGAGAAAATATCTCAAGCATAAAGGAAAAGAAGGTCTATCACAGAGTGGAGATTGGAGACAAGAATTCCTATGCAGTCAAGGGAATTGGAAAAGCCTCTATCGGATTGGAATCAGGAAATAATGTCCATCTTATAAATGTCCTATATGTACCTGGTTTGAAGAAAAACTTAGTCTCCATTTCATGTCTAGAAGATAAAGGTGAAATGATAGATTTTGTGGATGGAAAAGTACTTGTTTGGTCTAAGGGATCTAACATAGATAATTCTAGACTTATCGATATTCGTGATGGAAGACTCTACGAGATGTTAGGACAAATAAATCAATCTCTTGTTCATGAAGAAGTTAATCCTAGTGAACTATGGCATATAAGTTATGCACACATTCACTTTCAAGTATTACCATCCCTGAATCAGATGGTGGATGGGGTACCAGAATTGCAACCAACACATGAAGGAGTATGCAGAGGTTGTTCACTTAGGAACAATGTGAAGAGTCCATTCCCAAGAAGTGAGAACATATCCAAGGAAATATTAAATTCGATACACTCAGATGTATGTGGACCTATGCCGGTAAAGTCACTAAGAGGTTCTCTTTATTATATGATATTCATTGATGACTTCTCATGAAACACTTGGCTTTACCTGTTGAAAACAAAATATGAAGTGTTTGAAAAGTTTCAGGAATTCAAGGCAGAAGTTGAAAACTTGATAGGAAAGAAGATAAAGACACTAATTAGGTTTGATAATGGAGGAGAATACACTTCCAAGGAGCTCGTTTCTTTCTGTAAAGCTGTTGGAATTAAGAGGGTGTTGATTGCTCCTCATAATCCTCAACAAAATGACATAGCAGAGAGGAAGAACATGTATATTGAAGAATATTCCAAAGGTATGCTAAATGATCAAAACTTATCCATGTTTCTATGGGGTGAAGCATCGATGGTAGTTGTATATGTACATAATAAAAGTCTTCACTGAATATTGAAAGACAAGACTCTAGAAGAAGCATTCTCTGGAAATAAACCATGTGTGGAAAACTTAAGAATATTTGGCTGTCATGTTTACATCCATGTTCCTGAAAACAAGAGAAAGAAGTTGGAACCTTCAGGAAATAAGGGTATTTTCGTTGGATATAGTGAATCATCAAAATTTTAAAGAATATATGTTCCAGGTCAGAAAAAGGTTGAAGTCAGTCGAGATGTAACTTTTGATGAGAAGTTTGCATACTGAAAATCCATAGAATATTCCATGGACTCCGACGAGGAAGAGGAACATGGAGAACCCAAGGAGGAAAGCACATGCTCTCCTGAACATCTTGACGAGGAACAAGAAGAAACACTTGAACCTGAGAAGCCAGTTGTTGCCCCAAAGATCAGAAAGAGACCAACTTGGTTCACATTCACCTTACAAGAAGCAAAAGGACATAAAGCTCCAAGTGGTGCCTTCAGGGAAAGTAAGAAACCCAAGAGGTTCTATTGTTATGCAACACTAATGACAAAACTCGTGAACAAATAACCTTCCACATTTGAAGAGGTTGTCACGTAGAAAGAATGGAAGGAAGCCATGATGGAAGAGAATCAATCCATCATGAAGAAAGATGTGTGGGAAATAGTGCCAAGGCTTAAAGGGAAGTCTGTGGTTACTTCAAAATGGATATATAATATTAAGCATGCAGTGGATAGAAGCATTGATAAATACAAGGCAAGGTTCGTGGCTAGAGGATTTTCCTAGAAAGAGGGAGAAGATTATGATGATACATTTTCCCCTGTTGCGAGATACACTTCCATCAGATCTGTTATCTCTCTTGTAGCCTCCATGGGATGGAGTCTACATCAGATGGATGTGAAGACCACATTTTTAAATGGAGTGATTGAAGAGGAAGTGTACATAGAGCAACATCAAGGCTTTGAGGTTCAATCTAGGGAGTCTCATGTTTGCAGACTGAAAAATGCCTTGTATGGTCTCAAGCAAGATCCAAGAGATTGGTATGCACATATTGACAATTACTTAACAAGACTTGGTTTTTCCAGGAGCTATGATGATCCAAACCTATATTACAAAGTTGTGAACGATCCACATGTGATTTTGTTGTTATATGTTGATGACTTATTTCTAATAGTTGCATAGCCTCTCATCATTCAGTGTAAGAGGGAGTTAGCTTCATAATTTGATATGAAGGATCTTGGCCTCATGCATTATTACTGGGGACTGGAGGTATAGAAAAATACTGGTGAAATCTTCCTATATCAAGGGAAGTATGCAGTAAAGATCCTTTAGAAGTTTGGGATGATGGATTGCAAATCCATGGCTACTCCCATGGTGACTAATTTGAAAAAGTTGAGAGACTCGGACTCTAAACTAGTTGATCCATCCATGTACAAACATTTGATTGGATCATTGATGTATTTGGTGAATACCAGGCCGGAAATATGCTTTGCTGCAAACAAATTGATCCAGTTCCAGATGGAGCCTAGACTTGAGCATTGGATATCTGCAAAACATATCTTGAGATACTTATGTGAGACATATATTTCCATAATGCGATTGTCTGCATCTACAAATCTGAATGCAACTGAGAAAGGAATATGGGGAGATACATTTTGCATACAGTGGCTATCCAATTGGTTAAATATATCAATCGAAGTTTGGTCCCTCACAAAGAAAACCAAATATTTTCTATTTAATGGAGATGCAAATACATATCCATATTGCATCTTGTTTCATGATGCAAATCCTATTAGTGGTCATCACGAACCATTAATTTATATAAAAAAAAAAATCTAGTTGAAATTCCAACTCATCTAATATTTACTTGTTGCTAATGTGAAAAGATATTGAATACCATTGGAAATGTATTATGCATGATGTGCATTCCCATGGATTGAAGAGAGCAACAACTAGTACATCTAATTGTGGAGATAGTCTTTTTAGTACAATTTAATATTTGATAGCAACAAAGTTTGATGTAAATTCTTTAAGACTTTATATTGTCCAATATTTTTGCAATGCAATTATGGGTGGTGAACAAAATGCATTCCATTTCCTACAAAAATACCTAATTGTTGATACCAAATAGAATATGAAAATGACTACGCATTGGTAAGGATATCTCATAAACATGACAATGCCCTATTAAAAGGGGAAGACAGAAGGTGAACGATTTTGTTTTCAATGGATATCAATGATATTCAAAATAAATATCCAAGTGTGGTCTTCCCTTAGTAATAACATTGTCAAATTCTATTCTGCCAATTCAAATTCTGATAAAACATTTGATATGATGTCATTTGAAACAAATGCATCACACATCCACCATGAACAATTACTGAAAGGACGATAGAAGAACACTTGCATTTCAAATTGTGAACAACTTCCAGTAAATCCAAACAAAAAACATAGGATTGATTATCATATGCTTAATGAAATGTCAAATGCAAAGGCTAGAAGCAATGGCATATTACTCCCTGAACATGTACTAGAAGAACATGAACACACACATGATGTCAATTGTAAGCAAATATTGACACTGACAAATAGTGATAATACATTTGCAATGGCTTGCCATCAAGCCAAAACAGGTCCAACAAAAAACCATAATCTCACTTATCACAAATTAAAAAAAAGTACGAGCAAAAAACAAATGCATTGACATATTATCCAGTGAACTTCGAACAGATACACATGCAGATGCTCATTGCACATATTCTTCTAATGCAAAAACATTTACTAGTGAAGTTACAAAATGGCATATCATGAATTGAAATATCTGTTAGAAAAACAGGATCACAGATCAATAAAATAAAGCAAATGTAGAAATAAAACATAGAAGATACACAATACAATAGAGACACGGATATATGTGGTTCACCCAGTGTGGGCTACGTCCACTAGAGAAATTTCCAGGTCCTTCCTTTATTATTATCCAACAAATGAAGGGATACAACCTACAATACACCCGTTGTAACTTCCTCTTCTTTCCCGCGGGGGGTAACCCCCCCTGCACTACCCCACCTGGATGAGTGAACATTATTCTGGGGTGTAAAGTCTTCATGGGGTATAAACACGGCTACAAACAAAGACCTATGAATCAAGAAGATAATTGGGCTGCACAACCAACAAACTCCCACTTGGAGACTAATCTCAACAACTCCACCACTTTTGTATCTGTTGGACTATGAACCTTCTTGGACCTAAAAAATTTCTCATCTTCATCTTCATGCTTGAAGACCAATTGAAACTAAGCAAGAACTCAGTTTCTCCTTGGTTACTCCCATTGTTAACATGTCTGCAGGATTATGGCTAGTGTGTATGTTTTCCAACTTCAAATGTCTATCTTCCAAGACGGATCGTATGAAATGGTACCTCAGATGTATATGCTTAGTCTTCGAATGGAAGGTTGAGTTCTTTGCAGGATGAATGACACTCTCACTGTCACAGTACAACTTGCTATTCTCCTACTTCTTTCCCAATTCCTCCATAAACCTCTGTAACCAAATCATTTCTTTACTAGCCTCTGTAGCAGCAACATACTTTGCTTTTGTTGTTGAAAGTGCAACAACCTTTTGCAGTTTTGAAATCCAACTTACTGTTGTTCCACCTATAGTAAAAACATACCTTGTGGTGCTCCTCCTGCTATCTTTATCACCTGCCATATTTGAATCAACATATCCATGTAGAAAAGTGTTTGAACCTCCAAAACATAATGCATGAGTAGCAGTACCTCTCAAATACCTGAGAATCCACTTTACTGCCTCCCAACGTTCTTTACCTAGATTTTTCTTATACCTTCTCACAAATCCCACTGCATATGCAATATCTAGTCTTGTGCAAACCATCACATACATCAAGCTGCCAACTGCTGATGAATAAGGGACCCTGGACATGTATTCTATCTCCTCTTGTGTCTTGGGACACATTTCCTTTGTTAATTTGAAATGGCTGACCAAAGGTGTACTAACTGGTTTTTCATTCTGCATTCTAAACCTCTCCAACACCTTCTCTATGTACTCACCCTGAGACAATGTCAATTTATGATTTTTCTTGTCTCTTGTTATTCTCATACCAAGGATTTTCTTTGCAGCACCCAAATCCTTCATCGCAAATGAATTAGCTAATTTCGTCTTGAGCACATTTATATCCTGCATATTAGACCATGCATCAAGCATTTCATCTACATACAATAGCAAGATAATATAGCTTCCATTTTCTAGCCTTTTAAAATAAACACAGTGATCAGAATGACATCTACTATAACCCTGTTCTGTCATAAATCTGTCAAAATTCAAATACCACTACCTTGGAGCTTGCTTTAGGCCATACAAGCTCTTCTTCAACCTGCATACCAAAATATCCTTCCCTTTGACCTCATACCCCCACAACTGCTGCATATAAATCTCTTCCTCCAAATCCCCATGGAGAAAATATGTTTTTACATCTAACTCTTCAAGATGCAAATCTTCTACTGCCACAAGACTCAAAATAGTCCTAATTGAAGTCATTTTAACAACAAGAGAAAATATCTCATCAAAATCTATACCTTTCTTTTGTGTAAACCCCTTTACAACAAGTCTAGCCTTGTACTGCTTTTTTCCTCCATCTTCTTCCTTCAACTTGTAAACCCATTTATTCTGCAATGCTCGTTTTTCCTATAGGCAACTGAACCAAGTCCCAAGTCTGGTTATTTACCACAGAATCCATTTCCTCTTTCATGCCTTGCTCCCACTTCTTTTTTGTGTCTACCTGCATTGCCTCTTCATACCATTCTAGTTCACCAGAATCAGTCAACAATAAATAATGCAATGAAGGAGAGTATCGTTCAGGGGGTCTACTTAACCTGGTAGATCTTCTAACAACACTTGCAGGAGTTTCAGGTATGTGTTGCTCCTGTTGTTGTACATTTTTATTTTTTGGTTCCTTTGGAATTTCTTTTTCAGTGATCTCATCAAGCACTATGTATTCTGGTTTTTCTTTTACTTGTTTCTTTCCCTGCAACTGATCTTTGTACATGACTTTCTCATTGAATATGA
>WSFP011398761.1:0-26862 GCA_009831015.1 Picea engelmannii
TCCAAAAAGCATAATTATGTCCATCAAATAGAGGTAATCCATGTTTAGTAAAATCAGATTTCTTATCCATTATTGAAGATCAAACTTCCAGTGATTAATCTGAATCTTGAAGTAACCTGCTCTGATACCAATTGTTGAACATGATATCCTAACTGAGAGGGGGGGCGGTGTGAATCGGTTAGATAAAATGTCTTTCTTTTCTTTAAAACAGATTACTCAATGAACACAAAATATTCCTTTTACTATATGTCTTTGCTACAAATCATTCAGATCAATTAATATGCACTCTCATAAATAGACAATCACACAAAGATTTTCATGAGGAAACCCAAAAGGGAAAAAACTCTTCTTCTTATGAATGAAAGGCAAGCTCCAACTTTTCTTTACATTCTTATTTTATCTGAGCTACAACCCAAATGAGGCTGCTACCTTTGTTTCTTCAGCACCTATTGAATGGAAGCTATGACTCCCAGATGTACAAGCACCAACTTGTACAAGAGACTTTTACAGTCTCCCCTTGCTCCTCCCTATCACCTTGGAATCCTTCTCTGTCACTAAGAACCTGCAAACCAACTCTTTATCTTCTCTGTCAAAGATTAATCATTCAAATCCTCTCTGTTTATATATTCATATCAGAATTCATTCTTGACCAAACCACTTAGATTTATCAATCTGTGCATATGTCTTCTCTCCTTCATCTTTGATATTTCTTTATCATTTCTTCTCACTGTCCCTGTATAATTTTATTTCATTTCATCTTAATTTATAGAAATGAATTTTAATTTTCAACTCTATGTTTTTTTTCATAGCTTCGGCTCTACCATAACTCCTCTCATGTCACACACCATTTCACTCTTATTTACCCTGTACATTCAGAGAGTACACTGGAACACTCGGGCTTCAAAGATTCAGTTACAATAATTGAATAACTACCTTACAATGATCATCATTGGCCAAGGAATCAAGAAGAACAGTATCCACACGATCAGTTTAAATACTTAATCAGCACCGTTTGATGAACATGTGTTTGTTTTGACTTTTTCAGCATAGAATAGCCCTCGAGCACTTCGGCAAGATATTTGTGCTAAACCATATGCCCATTGGATGTGACCATAGGCTAATCGAAATGCATTTCACATTTCCCATTTTGGCAATCTTGTGTCGAAGGGTCTCGACACTCCAAGTTGTGATTCCCGAAATGGAGCGTAGCTTCGTGCTAGCTCTTTGCTCTCACATGACCATTGGTGATAACCATTGCATATGCCAAAAATGAATTTCGCATTTTTTCATTTCGACGTTTTGCATTTCGGCATTTCGACATTCCACATTTTGGCATTTCGGCATTTCACATTTCGACATTTCGACGTTCCACATTTCGGCATTTCAACATTTTGCATTTCGGCATTTTAGCGTTCCTATGATAAAGTGTTTTGACACTCCAAATCACAATCCCTGATATTCGCTTTTCTCTGATCGATGACCCACGACCTTTTGTGATCAGATGGTCCTGATCTCATTAGGACTTTGCGTTTCATGATTTCGCATTTCATGATTTCAGAGGTTGGAGCACCTCCTTTCTTTGACTTTCCAGTAGCGAAAATTTGATCTGTGACCACGTGTCCTAACCAAATATGGACAGTCCTCCTTCTTTTTGGATTTTATAAGCCCACTTCACCTTGCACTTTAAAGAACGTGCAGGTTCTCCTGGATATGAAAATGGTCGGGCCCTGCGCTCGGATCTAACGCCCGAGATCCATTCTCTTCTACTGTGTGCTCCTTCCTTTCTAAATTCTCAACTCCTTCCTTTCTGAATTCCCGAGTTCCAAAGGTTCCTTTCTGCTAACCACCGTGCAGCTGCTTCTCTTAGTCTTATGGATTTAAGTTTGACATTAATGACAAAACCAAGACCTATGCAAACTGACCAACAGGAATCATTCCCTGGAAGTTTCTCTCAATTCTTTGCTGTCTTTGCTCACAAAAATGCACCCAGAATGACTAAACCTAGCCTCTGTGTGTTTTCTGTGAAAAAAAATCAGCACCCACGTGCATCCCATAGAAAGTGGCATTTTTTTGCATTGTTAAAGGCATAGAACCTTTCTCAGCAAAGGTCCTGGTCACATGGCAACCATGTGGCCGCATCCTAGTGCTTAACTCAGACCCGTTTGAAACCTCCCATGCAATTGGTCATCATATGGTGTGGACACATGGTATGGTTGCGGGATAGCAGTGTTAGCTCCCCCACGCACTGATTTTTGTGGTAAGATCATGTTGTAAGTGGTAAGTCCAAGGGTTGGGGCTAAGCCTCGGTCCAGACTCCACCCAACCAAACACCCATTCTAACTTAAAATAAAGTTTTAATGTATGGGGGTAAGAAACATGTGGCAGGTCGCCTGACAGCCCAGCCTGCGCCAAGTCATTCACCCACACCCAAAGGTCGTGGGTTCAAGACTTGTGGAGCCCAAAAAAAACCTTTTAACATTAGAGGGGGTGCCATGTGGCAGCCCATGTCTAGGAAACGTGGCACCATACCATTGGCCCACAACACGTCACATGTCATAACTTGACTGGTCCATGTACCATGCCAACGCATATGCCACTTCAGCCTCTTCCATGTGTCAGTATGGTCACCTACCATGTCACCAGTATAACCCTAATACATTAGCAGTACAACCCTGTCATGTTAGCACTACGACCCTACCACATGAGCATTGTACGAACTATAGAGACTGTACAATCAACAAAATTTTACTTGTTTAAAAAAGTGGATAGAACACGATATCTATCACATATGATGTTTGTTTGAACTCGTTCAAGTTGTGTTGGGATCGTGAGGACGAGGCTTACGCATGAGTTCATTTTGAAGCAATTCCAGGCACTTTCAGGTTTGAGCATATTTTGATCCCCTGGATCATTGGAGACCACCAGTATCCACTTGTAAGATGTGTAGGGATTCAGACAACCCCAGAAGTGTACAACCCAGAATTACAAAGAAGTACATAAGAACATGTTGAACTAAAAATGGTCAAGAGGAGCCAGTTGGAATAGGTTGGTGGCCACCAATATCCACCTGGATCAATTCTCCCCCCTTAGGAAGAAATGGTCTACATTGCGTTGAGTTCCCCCATCAGGTGAGGAAAATTCTATTGAATTTGGCCCCCATTGAGCCATTTTCCTTGGTGTAGGAGTTGCCCTACCTTGAAAACCTGATAAATTTGGATCCTCTATTAGGGAGTTCCCTTGACTTGTGTGTCCATCATTTGATCAATGGATGCTTGTTCCATGCATTCAAGGTTGAGCTCTATTGGTGTCAGTTGTTCTACGATCTCTTAGGTGTCCAATAATGGTGGGAAATATGGTCGAAGGAGGTCCACATTGAACACTGGGTGCAAGCCAAGGAAGGGTGGAGTGTTAATCTCAAAAGCATTGCTACCCACAACCTTGGTGATAGTGTAAGGCCCATAGCGAACTGGGAAGAGATTTTGATGGTTCCATGTAAGACACACCTTATGAAAATGTAAGCATACTTTGTCTCCAACCTGAAAATCTCATCGACCTATTGGCGAATGTGATGAATCCGCTCAATGAATTTGGTGGCTTTGTCAGTCTCAGACTAAACATGGGAAGAGTCTATCTGTGTGGTGGAAAGAGGTAGTGCAACATTAATAGGACCAAAGGGTTAGAATCCCAGGCCCACCTGAAATGAGATATGGGTAGTGGAGCTATGGAGATCCATGTTGTAACTATGTTGAACATAGGGGAGACTCTCATCCCATGTACATATATGCTTGGAGTTATGCATGCGTAGGATGTGCACAATCATCTGATTGACGATCTATGTTTGGTCGTCTGTTTGGGGGTGGAAAGTAGTGGATTTAGTGAGCTTGGTGTCTAACAGTGACCAGAGACTTGACCCGAATTCGTTGAGGAACATGTTGTTCTGGTCATAGATAATGGTCTATGTTATCCCAAAATGAACCCATACACATTTGAAGAATAGCTTGGTAGTATCTATAGCTGTGATATTCTTCTTGCAGGTTGTGAGGATGTCCATCTTCGAAAACCGATCAATGACCAAAAATACACAATCATTTCCTTGCTTGGTGGATGGAAGGCTAGACATGTAATCCATTGAGATGGATTACCAAGGATTCTCGAGAGTAGGAAGAGGGTTGTATAAGCCTTGATTCTTGATGGCTGGCTTGACAATTGCACAGGAAATGAAAGATTTGATATACTTGTTGACGTCCTGTTGAAGTTTTGGCCAAGATTTTTTTTTTTTAGAATGACCACAATTTTCTCCACGACAAAATGTCCTGCCATTCGACTATAGTGGGATTCCCAAATCAACTTTGCACACTCAATTGTAGGAACGCAGAGATGGAATAGATGGTATAACATTTCATCCTGAATGTGAAAATTAGTGACAATCACACCTGTACCCAAGAGATGATAGGTGGTGGCGAAGTCTGGATCTTGCTGATAAAGTTGGGGCCACTCAAATGACTCATGTCCATAGGAATGGAGCACAGTGGTGAGTAAAACCATGGTAGGTTGACTTAGTCAATTAACGACACGATTTTAGCTCCCTATCTTATACTTGATGTTGAGATGGAATTGTTTTAGGTAGGTGGACCACTTTTGATGGCAGTTGTTCTACAATTTCCCCTGTGTCTGTATGAACTACAGAGGCTTGTGTTCAGTGTGGATGATCATCTCCTTTCCCAAAATGTAATGTTTCCATTGGCGACAAGATTTTACAATGGAATACATTTCTTTGTCATAGGTGGGGTATTTCTGGACAGTATTTGAGAGTGTCTCACTATGGTATACCACCAGATGATCGTGTTGAGTGAGACCTATGCCTACAACATAGTCATATGCATCAGTCTCAATCTTGAATGTTTTTTGCAGATCGGGGAAGGAGAGTATTGGAACTGAGCACAAGCGATACTTCAAATCATCAAATGCTCATTGCTACTCCTTCCCCCACACGAACTTTTCCCCGCGACCGCCCTTGTTCACTTGGCTGAGGCCCCATGTAATATGTGAGAAGCCTAACATGAACCATCGATAGAAGTTGGCCAGTCCCAAGAAGCTTCTAAGCTCAATGAGTGTGGTCAGTGATGGAAAGTCATGGATGACTTGGATCTTAGTTGGATCAACATGTACCCCATGCTCATCAACAATGTAGCCCAAGTATTGGATCTTGTTCATTCCAAAGGATCATTTTTCCAAGTTGGCATATAGCTTGTGCTACAACAGAGTGCTCAAAACATGTTGAATATACTACATGTTATCCTCCCAAGTTCTGTTGAAGATGAGGATTTCATCCAAATATACCACCACAAAAGAGTTGGTGAAGGGTCTCAATACATCAGCCATCAATCTCATGAAATTGGTTGGTGCATTTGTTAAGCCAAAGTGCATGGCCATCCATTCGAAGAGACCTTCTTTGGATTTGAAGGTTGTCTTCCATACATCAGTTGGTTCGATGGGAACCTAGTGGTAGCAAGAATTTAGGTCAATCTTGTTGAAGAACTTTTCACCCTTTAGTTGGTCAAGAAGGTGATCAATCCTGGGAATGGGGTATCAGTTCCTGACTGTGATTTTGTTTAATTCTCTGTAATTAATGTAGAGTTTCCAGGTCCCTTCCTTATTTTGCACTAGTACAATTGGACTTCCACAAGGGGAGGAGCTTGGTCTGATGTGCCCCTTTTGAAGAAGCTATTGGATCTGATGCTTGATTTCATCATTTTCCATTAGCGAACGATGATAGAATGGTCCATTAGGAAGAGGTGCACCGGGAGTTATATAAGTTGGATGCTTGACTTGGCAGTGCGTCGGTACCCCGGTGGGTGAGGCAAAGATGTCTATGTACTCTTCCACAATCCCATCCACTTGCTTCTGGTGCAAAGAGAGGATCTATGTAGAGGCCACAGATGTGGTAGCGACCTTCTTCTTATTGTGAGCATGGATCAAAAAGAAGATGAACTTATCGGTCTGTGAAATGACCTTACTACATTTCTTAGTAGAGATTAAAGAAATAACAGTAGGTGGCGCTACCTCTAGTATCATGTACAATTGTCTACCCAAAGTAATAATAACACTGCAGGGTCTAGATGCATACACAACATGACACTTCCACAAATATGGTTGTCCTAAAAGAACATCACAAACTTCAAGGGGAGAAATATCACAGAATACCTCATCTTTGAAAGGCTTGATGTCATAGGGAAGATGACATTGTTGGCTGACACATAGATCTCTTCCTTGGCGAAGCCAGCCAATGGTGTAGGGTTGTGGGTATGGTATTATCAACAGGTCCAATTTCTTAACGACCTCTGCTGAGATCAGTTTCTTCTAACTTCCTCTATCAGCAATGAAATGAAGCAGAGCCCCCTTTACCCACATCTGAGAGTGAAAAATGCATTCCCCTTCCTTTGTTTCTTCTGGCTTGCTTGGTTGGACTTTGATGGTAGTGATAGTGGCACTGGGTTCAACATCGATAATCCACTTCCTTCCTTATGGATTTTATTCAAAGTCAGAATCAACCTCGGACTTGGACACCTTCATCTCAGCCACAAGTGACTACTTGGAGCAACATTCTTCAGTGTTGTGCCAAGGGATTTTATGGTATTCACACCATTTCCCCATGTCCTTCTTCGTCTTTTCATTTCCATTCTTGTGTTGCATATTGGAATAGTTGTCCTAGGCATGGCCATATTTTCTTTGTCCCTTTTCATTTGGGTTGGGGTCACCTTTCCCTTCTTTGGTTGTGAGGAGTTTGTAGATCCAAACTCTCACCTCTTCTGCTTAAATTTCTGCTCAATCTTGACAACATATCTATAAGTCGTACCCAATGAGGCGATGTCCAAAAAATCCATTTATGTTTGAATGTATCTATGAAATCAACAATGATATTTGAGCACCAGATGTCACTCAAAGTATTTTATACCCAATTTGGTGCATAAGGTATGGAAATTATTGGTGAAATATGGTACTGTCTAGCCCCTTTTTTGATGCAGGGTGGTCCATCGGGTGTACTAGTCATCGTAGCTTCCAATGGGGTAGTACTATTCTTTAATATCATCCCAGAAGGAATCCCATGTAGGGGCAACCACACATATTTTTTATTCCTCTATCACCCTTTTCTCAGAGTAAGTATCCCACCAGTACTTAACATGGGGGAGGACCTTGAGGAGTGCAAAAGAAATCTTTTCCCTATCAGAAAAATCGTGGACTAAAAAATACCCTTTGAGCAGATTCAACCATTTATCTACAACATATGCATCTATCATTCCTTCAAATAATGAAATATCAAAATTTACCTGTACCTGGAAGGGGTTTCATGGCCGCTTGATGAAGATGCTTCTCCTGTGGGAAACCGTTGAAGAGTCTGCACAAAATTGTCCATCATTTCTTTCCTTTGTCACATGAGGGATTCCTCGAGCAAAATTTTAAAAGGATCTCCTTCTCCATCATATTTATTTTCTTCCCCCATGGTTTTTTTTCAGGCTCAGCGTGATCGATCTTGCAATGGCTCGATTGGTTCAAGTCCCAACTTTTTGTACTCAGATCGTGTTGGGGACATGCACGAAGAAAAATAAATGAAGAGAAGATCGCTCTGATAAAACTGATCCAGATTTAGGAGAAGAATGAACTAATTAACATACTAAATACAATAAACACATAGATATGAAGAACAACACAAATATCCAATGAACAATATCTTCTATTGAATAATGAAATATGATGAAACTATAAAACCATTGAACTGAAACACTTGCTCAAATGGTGGTAGCTATCTTTGAGAAGAGATGTGTCTTCTACGTGCCTCTATCTGAGAAGAATGATTACAATGAATATCTAGAGGCCTTTTTGATATTAGTCATGAATGCCAAAACCCTAGACATCCAAAAACCTAACCCTAGGAGATGAAACACCAAAAGTTATGTGGGCCCTATGGGTAAGTTGGTACCTCAACTTCTTGGGGTTGTAACTTTTGCATACAACCTCTGTTTTAGGTGCTTGATATCCCATTGGAAAGGTATTTTAGATAAATACACATTACACTATCAAACTTTGACTCTGTCTATAGTTTGACTATGGCAAGCCAAAAAAACACTATTAAGGGCCCCAAAACAACCCTGGAAGTACAATAAGATGTCTTGACATGAAAAAATACAAAATAAGCCAGTTGGATTAGATGGGAGGCCACCAGTATCCACCTGGAAGATGTGTAGGGATTCGGACAGGCCCCAAAAGTGTAGAACTCACAATTACAAAGAAGTACATAAGAACATGTTGAACTAAAAAGCGGTGAAGAGGAGCCAGTTGGAATAAGTGGGTGGCCACCAATATCCACCTGGATCAAAAATGGAATAAATCTATGAATGTATACTTGTTTGTCTCAATGGATGTGATGGAATATTATGATAGAATTTTCAAAGTTGATGACCATTCCATTGTAGAACATAAAATATTTAGAATACCATCAATTATTTTGGCTTCCTTCATACAACCTAGACCAAATATGAGAATATCATTTGTAAACAAGATGTGAGTAATGCAAATGCCATTTAGGTGGGGGGATACCAAATCTATATGCCACTAGAAACAATAAAAAGGGGGAGAGTGGGAAACATTTTGTAAGTCCATGATATGGTTTTAGAAAGGAAGAAGAAGGTCCATGTTTTAGAACAATAAAATTGACAAGAGGGTAACATTCTTCGATCCATAAAATAAAATGATGATGCAAACCTAAATGGATTAGAATAAGACAAACATAAATATAATTTACATAATAAAAATCCTTGGAAATATTTATTTTGAGGATAAAATCTTGGAGGAATCCTAATTTCTCTTTAGAAACAAACTTAGATTGAAAAGGTTTCCTTCTTGAAGCTACATGTTTTGGAGACTATTTTATAAATGGAATTTCAAAGCGAGATGGGTTTGAAGTCATCAAAGGAACAAGGATAATTTATTTTTGGAATGCATGCACTGAAGGTAGATTTCAGTTCTTTAAATATCTTACTAGAAGCCCTGGTTTCCTCAACTACACCAAGAAGAACTTCATTGAGCAACCCAATTTCTTTTTGTAGAATTCAATTTTCCAACCATATGGACCAAAGAGTTTTGTCTAATTGCAAATCATATGTGACTGAAATTAACTCCTTATAAATCTATTTCATTAGGTTTTGATTTCCCTCTTCATATACCATTTGGCCAAAACCAGAAGTTAGTGAAATGATGTATCTCATAGTTTCTTTATGAGGACCCTTGGTACATAAAATAAAAATATAGTACCCCCTATTATACAATTCCTTTGAAGGTCCTACATCCACCCCATTGGGGTTCAATACTTTCCATGTTGTATTTTGGATTTCCTTTAAATTGCTTGAAGATGATTTTTTTTGTGTTTTAGTCTCCCTCAATGAACCATTTGACATGACTTTTTTCCCCCACTTGGCCTCTTCCCAAGATATCAATCAATGTTATTATTTTTCCAATAAACCTAGTTCATCCATTTTTAGCTCCTACCTTGGATCATAGTTGCAATTAGAAAATATTCAAGTGGATGACTTTTCTTATAGTATCCATCCTCCACAATGAATCTTATTACATTTAAACAACAACCATACAAATTATTATTTGTGGTTAGTTCAACTAGAGTCTCCAATAGAGATTTCACTACTGAAATAAATTCAACAGAAATGTCATTTAACTCTATCTTAGCACCCTATAACATCATATTTTTCAAAAAGCTAACAATCAAATCTCTTCATTACCAAATTCCTATAACTCTTTCCACAAGAACATGCAAAGCCTTATCTGTTTGACCCTCCTCATAAAATCCTTTGATTAATCCAATGCATGTAATTGTATTTATATTTGTCAATACGAATTTTCTATTGTTCCATCATATAAATCACCTCAAGAGCTCTTGAAAAACAATCTCCTATAACAAAGTTGTTCCAAACAATGTAAATCAACTCATTATCAAATTTTAAAGCATTAACTCCACTCTCTGAGAATGTAGATGCCATCCTTCTCATATCTACCCACAACATTGTTATCTCCTGATACATGCCTTCAAAAATTGAATAGCCATGTATTAAAGAATATAATGTATGTGTATTAGGATGATATCCCCAAGGTTTTCATCTTTTTGAAATGTATATATGCATCCTTTCCATAATCCATTGATGCAACATGGTCTTGTGATCCCTTAGCAACAATGGCCAATATTGACTCGGCTACAGGAAGTGAGCTTCAAGCCACTTTCATAAGATTTAGCATATATTTTAATCTTGTCCCTTCTGAGCTTAAAGTGATGATAGAAGATTCACATATATTTCATGAAATTTTTAGTATACTTAAAAACCAGTGGGTTATACACTGGTAATACAAGTTCAATATGGCCACAGTGACCAAGGAAATGGACAACAGGTTCTGAACATGTGATACAAATTCCATACTGGTCTATTGGACCAAGAGATTCAAATATATATCAAGCGCTCTATACAACCCATCATCCAAATACCTCAAAAAACATGGAAGAGCCTCTACTAATGATAGAAACTTGGTAGGATTCAATTTCACATCTGGGGTAAACTTAACAAGATAATCATCCACTTGGTTGGGAAACATTGTTAGTGGACCTTGTGATAGGGATCCCACAAATGGATCCTCTACACTTGAGGTTAACATGCCGATACACTTTCATTTTCAAACAAAAGAAATTTGTGAATAATCAATTTCATGCAATTTTTGTTATAAGGTGTCTCTAATTTAATATGAATAGTTGGGAATCACAAGGCCATCAAGAGTTGCAAGTTCTAACTAAAATATTACCTCTTATTCAAATGATCCTTGAATTCCTGACTTCCAAATGATTCATAGGTTTTGTTGGATATTGTAGAGGGACATAAGAGGGTTTCACATGTAGTTGTCCTTCTACGTTCCCAACTAGCAAGGATTCAATTTCCCACTATTTAACTATGTGATAACTTGTGTTAGAGTGTCATTGTTGGAATGTTAAATACATATTGGAGTTATGCAAATAAATCAATTGATAGGGAGGTGAAGTGGTCCTTCCTAGGTTGGGATTCATGACTTGAGACTAGTGGGATGTTAATATCCATATTCATATACATTAACAAACAAATTGATGCATACAATAGAATAAAATTGGGATGGATTGGGCACCATTTACCTCCAATTAAATCGGTGGTTCAAAATGTGTCATTGCATCCACATGATTAATATCATTACCTTGTTCTAATATACACAATAATCATAAAATCATAATGGCCCTTGTGTATCCAAGTGAAATTAATGTTCAACTTGGAAGATGTGGGAAGTTCAATATCCAATTTCATTGATGAAACCTTCAACCATAACCTATTTAATATTGCCACTCAACAAGATATTTGATCGAAGATGCTTTTTGGGGATAATATTGAGGTATGTGTAGTAACTAAAACTAATATATTAACAATTTTCTTCCTTTTCTCATTTATTCCAAAAAGGTTTTGTACTCCTAACAGGTTAAATTTTACACCATGTGATGTATATTTTGGAAAATTTTCAACATTATGATATGCCCTCATTGATTTGATAGTTTGTTAAGTTCGAATGGAATGGAACCTAAATGTTGGACTGATAATTGGTCCAAATTAAGTGAACTAAATTCAATATTCAATGTTGTTATTACTTAACCTAACCTAACTCATTAACCAAACATCAACTGCAATTCTTATCAAATTGAAGAATTATCACATTAACTTAGGCACCTCAACCAATGGATGGTCAACCATTGTTTTGTCCATGATGATCATAAATATGCTAATATAATCGATCCACTGGAAAGTAAAATGGATAAACCATATCCATACATTCAATACACAACACACAAATATTGTATGGGAAACAAACCCACTGATTAGGAGAAAACCCATGGCATGATAAACAAAGAGCTTATCTTATCACTGCAAACCAAATTACATCCATGGTATCGTGATCTCAACTCCAACCATGGTTCATACAAACCCATGGCATGATAAGAAAAGAGATTATCTTATTACTGCAGACCACATTACATCTATGGTGGTCCTAATCTCAACTCTAACCATGGTTCATCCATCCATGGTAAAAAAATTAATATCATTTTTTTAGTATAATTTTTTAAGTATTTGAACATAGATTTTATTTCAACAAAACATTGTAGCGAAATTTGCAAATGCATTCAAGGATTGATACAAAAAAAAACAAAAAAGTGTTTGAAAATAAAGACAAAGAGACTTTCAAATTTTATTAACTTATCGATGGGCTTCAAGTGGAGTAAAATAGAAAATCAAACTTATAATCAAACCATGAAAAACTACATAAGAAGTGACATGGAGAACATGAGGCTTCACTACCCTAACCCACATAGATGTTTCCTCACATGAGAATATGATCTAGTGCAAGGTTCATTGGGTTTACATCCATGAATCTTTCATAATACATCAAAAATATCTTTCATAATGATGATCACTTCAACCTTTGCACCTTCAACACTTAATTCTTGAAAACCCGTATTCATGGGAAGTTTGCTTACCTTGAATTAGTTGAGAGCATGTATATGAGTGGAAACTAATGAATGTGTCAAAATATAAAAAATAATTTTAGATATCTCACTATATTATCACAATCTTAGCTAACCGTATATTTGATTCGATTGAATGAAGGTACAACCAAATAGGTACCTATCAGATATTTCTTCCTCAAGTGAGGGAAGATCAGGACAAATGGAGGGAAATGTGACTACATCTAGTATATTTTAAGCACTAATAATGACCAAAGGTGAAAAGGTCATAAGACAATTTCGTAGATGCGTGGAATTTTTTCTTGTCAAAGGAGGATCATGCTCTTATGATGATGAGAGAATAGGAGACATAAAGGTGCCACTCATGTATAAGAATATACTGAAACAATGGGTACCTAAGGAATTGCCTCCATTGGGCACTAAATTCATTGCCAACAATATTATGTATCACATTGCACCATCCTCCCTGCATGGCCTTGGGATATTTTCCATGGATGGAAAAACTGTAAAATACAATACAGTAACTGAATTGATGGACTATGTCAGACCATGTTATTATTATAGTGATTGGATGTAGTTGGTCCAATACATGCGAAGTATGTGGAGATATGTACTCACCACAAATTATATATAGCTAATAAAAAATGATAAATATAAAGGAATGGCTATCTCTATTGATAAAAGGCCTAAAGCTTCTGGCAATATCGTAGGGTTTATAAATAACACACGACCTAGAACAAGAAACAAGCAACTGAATTGCATATATGAGAGATGCAAATGGAATTAAGTATTCATGTGTGCAATAAAAAAGATAGCTCTCGAGGAAGATTCATTAGTGTATTACCATTTGAATCTAATAGATACATTGACTAATAGTGTGTGGATAATTATGCAACACCTCTTTAAGAAACCTCTACTTATTGCATTATATTTTTGTTGGAAATATGGAAATATAGGTTGGCATTGATGGCATTGGCATTGATGTAAAATAGATGAGAGACATTGTTGTTCATTGGCACTGGAAAAATGATAATGTGCATTAAGGCATTAACAATGTGCATGAAAGAAAACAGAGTAGCCTTGTAAGTGTGAAGTATTGTTGTAGAAGAACTTTTCTCTATCCTTAAGGTCAACAGTGGCAATCTTGATGTCATTACCAAAGAAATCAATGTTGCAGGTCTCTTGTTTGAGGTTATGATGGATCTCTTCACAATGGAGAATATTTTTGTTTAGGAGGAATTACAGTGGCAATAACAAAAGAGTTGAATTAGTGTTTTTTTAATCAAAATCTATATGCCAATGGAAATGTCTGCTTAAGTTTGCTTGGAACATGAAGTTGCGTGTGCACAAGTAATATATTGCATGTGAAGAGAAGGTTGTTTGGATGAAGCTTTAAAACTGTGCAAGGAAATGGAATTAAAGGGAACCATGCCTTATGATGGTTAATATGATCCTCCAGGGGTTACTTTGTCAAGAGAACATAATGATTTGTTGGCTTATAATAGGGTTTCTTCCAAGGTGACAGATACAATTCATCCAAAGAAAATAGATCTTTGGGTGCCAAAAGACATGGCTAATTCAAGTGATCACAATCATTACCCAGGATGTAACTTCTACTAATAGACAAAATGAAGGAAACAAATCTGCGAGGAGCATATAGTGGTCATTGTGATTGTGGAATCATTAGCAGTTATGAGCCAATGGAATTTTCAAAGTCTATTTCTGATGATGGTATTTCAAAGACAATGATTTGCAGACAACAACAGTTCAGCCATTGTTAGGCAAGCTCTCTAAACTTAGTGACAAATTGTCTTCAGCTTCTCCTGTCCCAGAAGTGTAGTTGGAGCAATACATTCCTTCTTTAGAAAGGCTATTTTCTTTGAGAGTGTTACAACAAGTATCTCAAGTGTATCGAATGATGAAAATCACATCCCTTTCAAGGATGATGCCATTTTCGGCTTTTGTTGTTGTAGAGAAGCTTAGTGTGGATGTTGTGAAGTACATTTTCTTGCAGTGGAATATTGACCATTTAAAATGAATTATACAGTTCGATGGTAAGGACCTTGTATTAGACAAGATTCATAATCATTTAACCATTCTCGTGAATCATTTTTCTTGGAATGTGAATGGTTTGAGAGCCTTATTAAAATGGAATGAATTCAAGCTCTCCAAAATGAAGGTGACTGGATGGGTTCTCTTCACATGGAAATGAAACTGTATGATGGTAATGTGCAAGGTGTAATCGGTCTTCCGAGTACTCTAGATGCTCTGGGAGAGGCCATAATGGCTTTCCTTTTGCAATTTCTCTCTGATGATTTAGATGAATCTTTCTTGTATCTCACTGACCTATAGAAATCAACTGGAAAGGTACTCCATAGGATCGTGATCGTCCAATCAAAAGCCTTGGAGACTCAACAGTCATCCAATCAAGAGATCAACGATGTTGATTAAACACCCTATTGAGTTTTAATCCCACATTGATAGTGTAAAATGATTCGTATGGTTTTATATACAATGATGTCTCTAATCTATATTGACGCATAGAGAAAGGGTATGGTGGGGTATCTAGGTTCTTGGAATCCATGAGAATCTCACCAGCCTGGAGCCCGGGACAACCTGTCAGGACCCCACCTTTTGGGCAAAGCAACTAAGATGTATGATGCATATTTTTTTATGCACCACTAGGCGCGATGGTCATATGAGTGACCACAGGCGAGGAAAGTTTGTTACGACAGTTAAAAAGAAATTTTCATTTTTATCGGAGCCTTTGGCATAATTCCAAGTCCGGTGGATCACCAAGCCCTCTGCTAGTCGATTTAAAAACCAGTTGTCAAAAACCACCAAATATGTCGGACTGTATGGAGCTTACACAATCGGGGAATACTGAAAAAGATTGTAGTAACTCTTCTTCAAAGGGATGCTCAACTAGGGAAGATTTGAATGCATTAATGGAAAGATATAATGTTGGTTCAAATTTGGTAGTTGGTCAAGTAGAAAACTATGAGGAGTATGGTGTACCAACAAAGACTAGTAACATAGGCAGTTGAAGCTCCAAAATTCTTTTCGAGAGGTCCACATACTGCATTTTTAGATTTCCAATAAAAGTCGATAAAACCCTGGACAAACGTAGAGACAGAGGATATTTTAAACTATCAAATCCTGAAAGAATCAATAAGAAAGAATTATGATAATGGTAATCACTTATATTACACACAGTCACTAGATTGGAAATAGATCAAAGTGTGTGGTTATGAAAAGAGTGGAATATTATTAATTTTTTTAAATAAAGGGGGGAATTTTATTATGTTTTTAAGAAGACATAAAAAGAAAAATAAAATCCAAGTTATTAGTCTGAAAAATGAAGAGGTGTGATAGTTATGAATAATTATATTGATCAGACACGTTGTTTGGTGAAAAAGTGTCATGATTGGTGAAAAGGTGTGATGACAGACGTATTTAATTGCAAAAGATCAGAAGAAACAAGTTGTTTCTCTTATTGAACATTGAAGATTAAATAAAAAGGAGACAGAGCAGAAGAAGATGAAGTCCAGTGCCTAATAGAGATGATTACCCGAGGAATGCATATATCATTGTCAGATTGTTAAAATTAAGGGAGGCAGGGAGGTGCAAGGGTAGGTTGGTTCGTGTAGGGGTGTAGGTGATTCCTTCTCAGTTGTAGCTGAATAAATAGGGAGTTGAACCCTCCTACCAGTTGGAGCTGGTGAACAGGGGTGTGGGTGAATCCTGATCAATGGGTGTTGATCTAAGAGAAAGAATATCTTCCTTATATGTAACATGTAAAACAAAATTCTGCAGTTAATAAGAGAAGTGATTGTGGTTTTCCCAATTAGGTTCCACGATAAATATTGTGTTAAATTGTTTATTACATTAACAAAAGAAAAATTGATAAATTAACTATTTCACTGATTCACCCCCTCTCTCAGTGACAAGGTCTGATCCTTCAATTGGTATCAGAGCAGGTCTCTTCACTAAAGGTTCAAATCACTTGAAGAGAAATATACATCGCTATGGATCAGCAGTTTAAGATGTCATCAAAAGTCTCCCTATTTGATGGTGAATACTATGTTTTATGGAGTGTTAGAACGAAAATCTAACTGATGTCCATTGGACTAGAAGTATGGACATTAGTTGAAAAAGGATATGATGTTCCAAAAGTCACTCCCACATAAGAAAAAGACAAGAATAAATTTTGGGAACATGTAAAGGCTTTAAACACACTACAAGTTGGACTGAGTGTTGGCCCTTGGTTATGGAAATAAGCAAAGAAAAAGGAAGAAAAGGCAGAATGCGAACTTCATGGAAGACATAGTGATTGTTACTGGGTCGAAGTGATCAAAAGAGCAGAAAAGATGGAGCGAAGTAAAGGGAAGCAAGTCATTGGATGATGAGATCGAGGATGATAGATCAACAAGGAATAAGGATCGTGGACAACTCAGCAAGAGGAAAAAACCATCATTAGATGCTTTGGAGCACCATGTGAGAAGGAAGGAAAGACATGCTGGTGAAGTCCTGAAAACGTGGGTCAAGTTGACCTAGGGTTTTAGACACCTAGGGTTTTGGTATCTAGGGTTTTGACACCTAGGTTTTAGCCTAAGGATGTTGGTGAGTGATTGTTATGTATAAATCAGGGTCAAGAGGACTTGGGATGGGTTGTTGTTGTTGGTGGTGGTGGTCTGATTGTTGTTGTGTGATCGAGTGAGTAATATAGTGAGAGAGAGAAGTGTTGAGTACTAGAGCCTTTTGTATTGTAAGATCTTTAGCTGGGTGCAAAGATCAACCCTGTAGCTAGGTGCACAGGGAGGAGAGAGATAGAGAGAAGAAGAAAGAAGATTTGCTAGCTAAGAGTGCAGACAAGAACTGTATTCTTCATCTTAATACATTATAAAGCACAGTTCTATGGATGTAGCCCTAGAGAGAGGGTTAACCACGTATATCTTGTCTTGTGTGTGTGATTGATGTTGTGTTCTTTTTCCTTGATATACTGTTATTGCATTATTGTGGTAGATCTGATAGATGTGTCGAATAGATCTAGGCTGATAAGTGATATATGCATGTTGTGTTGTTCTATTGTGGGATCCATTTGATAGTTCCCTTGGTTATAGACATCTCTATCTTGCAACCCCCCCATAGTTTCTTCGGGTGAGGCTGCATCTGCTTCATAGGTGTAGTCGAAAGGGAAAATAGTTAGGGCTTGTTGGTGCGCTCTTGGAGCTGAAAACTGGGTCTTCCCCTGTGCCAACAAATGGTTCCATTGCTGGGAACAGAAACTGTGATTGCTAGGAACTGAGGAAGAAGAAGCTCTGTGCAAAGATTTGACTTGAAACTGTGAAAGCTCTGTACATAGATCTGTTTCTCTAGTGCAAAGTACTCTACTTAGTTTGACAAGATCTGTGCTAAGGAAAAGAAGTCTGATCTGAAGAAAAGAGGTATAATATGAAATCTTTGTTCTTCGAGAAAGGAAAAAGTGATACTTTTTTATTAAAAGAGGTAAGATCTGAAAGCTTTGTGCTCTGGCAAATGTAAGAATATTGAAAAGTTATAGATCTGAAAGCTTTGTGCACTATAGAAGTAAGATAAGTGGAAATTTTTGTTTCAACAGTATGGATCTAGGTATGTTTGATAGATTCTATCCTAGCTTGGAAACTAGGGTATTAATAGATGAAAGATGATTTGATATGAGTAGATCTGATAAGAATAGTGAAAAATATGTTATACCTATGCATATAAAGGATGTTTGGACTAATAAGTGTATGCAGGACCCTATAAAGAAATGTTTGCAGGTTAGCTACCATGATCATAGCGTAATAAAGGAAAGACTGGGGATCATTTAAAAGAAAGAGAGCATTAACTCTCTATTACAGTTGCATAAGACCGAGACATGTTGCTAAGGAATGCCCTGGGAGAAGACCCAATTGTCTTTGTTGCAAAGCTATGGACCATGAAGTATTGGATTGTCCTAGGATGATTACTAATATTGAAGAAATGAATATGAACCAAGAAAACCCTAAGGTAGATCCAGAAACTAAGATTATGACAGAATCCCAAAAAGAATCAGAGAAAGTATTGCTACAGATGAAAGAAACCCTGAATAACCACCGACATATCATATTATCAATGATCTTCAAAGAAAAATAATGCCTTGAATAAAGAATAGGAAACTTCCACATTGACTATGCTCTAAATGAGGAAACACAGGTAAATATCATGACGAAAAGAACTTAGGAAGATATAGGGAGGCCTGTTATGATTCCTTCATTAGGAGGAATATAACTATTCAAAGGAAAGTTGATAAACCTATGTGGGAAGCTTGCTCAGATACCTATGAATGCAATGGAACTTCAACAGAGGATGATTTTGAGATTATTAAATTTATTGAGAACAATGCCCCATTTACCATGCTACTAGGAAAACCTTGGATTGAAAGATATCAGGCCAAAAGGAAAGAAGAAGAAGAAGTTTTAGAGTAGAAAAAGAAAGAGTTAAAAGAATTCATGACTAGAAGGATCACACACTTGATTGAAGAACAAAAGAACAAATTGAATCTATTTAACACCAGAAACCTAGATGTAGAAGTTGCAAGAACACTAAAAGACCCATAGAATATTAAAGTACCTATTCCAGATAAAGAAGAAGGATCACCCTAGAATGTTAGGGAAGAATCTCAATAGCACGAAGTAACTATGCCAAAAGAAGATAAGAATCAGAAAGGAAAAAGGCCTACTGAGAAAAATCTCACCGGGAAGAAGGCTATAAATCTAATTAAGAAGAGAGCTAAGATCGACAAGTTGCAGAAGGTTCCAAAAGGAACCTCGCAGAAGGAAAATTTGCAAAATTGGAGCTTTGTCAGGATATCAGAACAATGACACATGGCACTTTGCCATGGCAAAGCAATATAGTCATTGGGCACATTATAACCATTAGACCAATGCCCCGAATGGGTAGAAAGACATTTATGGACATACAACCCGCCATCCAATCATTGGGACCGTGCCATAACTGACAGAACAAAGTTAATGAAGGCTTCATACCCATTGCCAAGTTACCTATTTATCCCATCGTGCCATGCACCGAGAACACTTTTTCCAAATAAGAGTTTGAGCCCACAGACTAAGTTGATGTTTCACAGTGATCATCATGCTCTTACTCTCTATCCCATTACTGTGTCTAAGTTACTCCCCGAACCTGAGATTGTTAACTCTGAGTGTGTATGTCGGACGAGTTGAGCATTGTTGAAGAAGTTCTAATCGACCTCATGAATGAAAGAGTTATGTTGATGTATACAGGAGTATAAGAATCATCGATGAGAGGACTTCCAGCCTCTTTGTCCACTGCTCGTAACGTCGAACCATCCCGACCATCTGATGAAAAGAGAACCAAGCACCTGGATGATCTAGTGAATTCCAAATTGATCCCGACCATATTACTCGCCTATATTCCACCCCTGAGCGACACAGTAAATTGAGATAATGTTCCCATATATTCCAAATACACCTTGGTTACAATGTACCTCCTGAAGTGGATACACACAGTCCGAGTAGACCAATATAAAATTGCAGTGTTTAAGTTTAGCAACTTCAACCTTGGAGATCGCAAAGTCTATAACATGATCGCCCCACATAATTACCTGACCAGAACTAAGGGGAATAATTCAAAGATAATCTGCCATTCATGGACTATGAACCTCACGCAGTCCACCCTGCTGAATGTCATGAAGATTCCCCACTTCGGAAGACACCAGGAGGTGAATGCATGTGTCAAGCTACTATTGTCTTGTTACCATGGTGGCTATTTGTGGCTAAATCATCGTATAATAGTTGATTCAACATTGATCAATCAGATCACGGGCTTGAGTATGCAAGGACCTGATCCACAAGAGTCTTACCCCAGAAAATCCATGGATCGCACTCTAGCA
This sequence comes from Picea engelmannii, assembly GCA_009831015.1. Lineage (NCBI taxonomy): Eukaryota > Viridiplantae > Streptophyta > Pinopsida > Pinales > Pinaceae > Picea > Picea engelmannii. The sequence continues at coordinate 20,526 of WSFP011398761.1, forward strand.
CAGAAGATCAAGGACACTTACAATGATGTTGAGAAGGGCACGCAAGGCTATAAGGTAGCTTCTATCCAGAGTGGCGTAGTGTGCCTCGCCTGTCATTTGATTGCAGGAAAGTTAGTGTGAAAGAACCAACCCACCCAAGTCATCAGTTTTGTAGTCAACCTCACAGGGAAGTGCATGGAAGGCCTTTAGATGAACTGTGCAAAGTATCTAGTGAACTAGTTGGAACTCGAATGCACAGAAGCACAAGATCAAGGATATGAATTTCATTTTAGTTGGCTCTTGATCCTTATAGATTTTATTTCCTGGGAGATGCCAGAAGGTATGACCTTCCCAGACATTGAGACTTTTGAACCACTGGCCGTAAAGTTCAATACACTATGGTACTCAAGAGACATGAATAAACAGTGGCAGTCAAATGTTTTTTTTCATACCTACTACAATAAGCTGAAGATATCCATATATTATGAGCCTCGCATGACTCCGAACACTCTGCACCGGTTCAGGCCTTTGATGAAGTTCAACGCAGATCGACATTTTATTTACATCATAGTGCACACCGACGAACACAAGAAACAACTTCAATCCTACTATAAGTTGATGGAGGAGGACTTGGAGGAGATCAAAAAGGACTGGTTGGTGGACCTCCTTATTCCAACAGACCCTACAGAGATATCTTACATTGAAAGCCCAGAAAGAATGAAGGATACACTCGGACCAAGCAGAACAAAGAAGACTGAAGAGGTCCAAGAATTAGATACTGCATCTATGAATACTACTTCCATATCACCAGAGCAAGGAGGTGATGGTGAAGAGTTAGATGAAAAAGAAGTTGAACATAAGCAAGGAGATGAGGTTGATCCCCTGAAGAAGAGGAAAGGTTCATCTCTGAAACCTTCCTCCTGGAAGAAATCGAAGGCCACCATGACCAAGATGTAGACAATCCTCACCTTCGATGACTTCGACTTCGTCATAGCAACCATGCAAGATGCTTCGCTAGAAATAGTAGAGAAACAAGAAGCAAAACAAGGGGAGATGTATGATCGAATTGAGACTGTACTTTCAGGGGTGCGGTAGGCCCTACATTCCATCTGCACAGTCTCCACTGCATCGGGAGATCCAAAATTGGGAGATGAGCTAGCTCAACTCCACCGCTTAGCTGATACAGTCGAAGCTCGCCTTTGACAAGCACAAGACACCCAGGCTTTGACACAAGTACAAGGAGTACTCGTAGAGAAATGTAGTTCTATAGAATAGGAAATAATTTATCTCCATGAGAAGTTTGATGAAGAAAAAGAACAGCTACAACAAGAAAAGAAACAGTTGCTCGTGGAGCAACTTGAAGTAAAAAAAGTGATCAACAGAGCACTTCGCTTTGTGACAGTCTTAGAAATCAAGGAAGAAGACTGAGTTGCACAATAGGTGAACCAGCTTGCATAAGCCATCTAGTAACTACAACAATGCATAGTAGATCTAGAGCTACGCATTGTACCTGAGACCCCACAAGATGTAAGAGCCCAAAGGGAAGCAACCGCCAAGAGCGCAGTTGAAAGGCTAAAGGATCTTACCCTAGAATGTAAGAAACTCATTGATCACAATTCCCAGACCTATGAACAACTCATGGAGAACCCAGAACTAAAGGCACTGGAGTCACATCTCCAAGAGGTGAAGTATCAAGCCGAAAAGATACAGGTGCAGTTGAAGTCCCTGTTAGTTGTGGAAAGAATGAAGTGCTCCCAAGAGAAATGCATTACACAACAACAGATCCATACTATCCAAAGAAGAGTTATGGAGGTAACTCAGAAACTCCAAACCGTACAAGACAAGGCCTATCAATTGTTTACAGATGTAGAAGGCCAAGGAGAAGAGCTAGAGAAGGTTATCACTACAGCTTAACAACGTCTAGAGGGATATATCAACGATGCATTCATCCAAGAGTTCGTTGAACAAGAAGTCGAAGAATATTGAGCCAAGCTCGAGGTGTTCGAAGTAGAACTAGTCAGACCATAGTGACTTGGGACGAGTCACAGGTGAGTGTTGGGGCATGTTGGCCCTTGACCAAGTTTTGGGAGATCCTTGGTCAAGTTTGACCTATTTTGGGACTTCGATAGCCTGTCAAAGACGGAGCACAATACAAAACAAAGATCGCGGGATCTTGACCCCTTTTTCGGTCCTTTTTGGGATTTGGGAATATGTAATGGGTATGGGATGTCGGCCCATGGGTTTACCCATGTTTAGGCCTATTTTGTAAAGTATAAATGGATGTCTAGGCAATGTAAGAGGAGGTAGTTGCAAGTTGTTTCTATGTGCAAAGGCATATCTGTGTGATATTGTGCTAAGTGCTACATCTATGTGATTGAAGGATTGTAAGTGCTTTGTGCATACTATGAGGGACTTGCAGAGCTAAGTGCAAGTCATTGTAAGAGGCTATGGAAGGTTGTGTGCTTATATCTACTCGGGGAAGGAGGATCTGGTGAGCTGCGCAGATCTCCTGTCCTATGCGGAGTAGGGTTTTGAGGCTCTGTGCATGTAACCTATTGAAGAAGCTAATAAAGAATAAGAGTTGGTGGACATAGCCCTAGGGTGGGGGTGAACCACATAAATACTGTGTTATTTTTCTTTGTGCGGTGTGTTGGTGCATTTATGTGTTATTTGTTAAGTGCTTGATATAGATAGATAGATAGATATGTTTATACTTTGTGCTTATGATGAATCTGGATGTTAGATATGATATAGGTGAATATGATTAGTGCTTGAATCTGTCAAATCTGATCCATTTATTTATGCTACGTGCTTAGATACATTAGATCAGGGTGAATGTTGTGATGCTCTATTTTATCTACGAAGTAGATATTAGGTAAATAATGATGAACTAACGATTCTAAGTTCTCTATTAAGTATTATAATCACAGATATGTGTCCCAGCTAAGGTTGCAGACACCTGAGTCTTGCAACCACCCCTACCTCTACCTCGGGTGAGACTTCATCTGCTTCGCAGGTGTTGCCGAAAGGGCCGACAGTTAGGGTTTTTTTGGTGCGTTGTTGTAGAGTTGAACCCTGGGTCTACCCGTGTTCCAACACTGAGTAAGAGGATCCTTGCTAAAGTACTAAACTGTGAAACTGCAAAACAACTCTAGGATAAATTGGAAACTATATATGCAGGATATTCCAAGGTAAAGAGGGCCAAACTTCAAACTCTCTAATATTGTTTATGAATTAAGAAGATACAAAAATAGATACAAGCAACTGACAATTTTTCTAGTTGAACAAAAGGAAAAACATGAACAGAAAGAAAAAGAGATGGAGAAACTCATGAGCAACCTGAAAAACCAAATCCTAGAAGTAGATAGGATGGAAGAAAGTCTAGAAATAGTATTTAAAGATAAAAAAATAACCCGTGAAAGAATGGAGGAAAAATTAGTTCACCTAAGAAAAAAACTTGATGCAAAACTCATTCAAACAAGATATGAAAATAGCTCTAAAATCTTAGATAAGATTATTACGACACAAAGGGATTCAAGTAACAAAAATGGAGTAGGTTATTCTCAAGAATAAAACCAAGTTAACTCAAAGTCATATGCAGCTGCTCTCCTCAATACATTCAAGAAGAAAGATGAAGAAAAGACAAGTAATGACCAAAACTCCAGAAGACTACTTCCACCCATCAAGGAGGAGTATAAGACAACACCAAACAAGGTTTAGCAAAATAAGTATCCTCATATTTTCTTTGGTTATTTCTTTGCATGCTCTAATTTCATACACAAGCTATGAATTGTAGAGCATATGGAAGGAATAGATTGAGGGTTCAGAACTATAGCCTTAAAGACAACCAAACAGTAAATCAAGTTAAAAGAAGAAATTATAACTCCTTTGCACCTCTACAAGAAAGGAACCTATAATTCTTCAGATGTCATAATTATGGACATAAAGCAAGTAGTTTCAGATTAATGGAAGTCTCAGAAAAAACAAAGTTCATTAGAGAGCAAAAGAAGCTTTGGAAAGAAAAAACATCAAAAGAGGAATGTATTATTGCCTTGAAATCCCAAGATAAAGAAGATCTTTGGTATGTTGACAGTGGGTGCTCAAAACATATGACAGGAAACAAGGACAAGTTTTTTAACTTAAAGAAACAAAAGGGTAAAGTTACATTTGGAGACAATGCTTCAAGTAACATACTTGGGAAAGGCACTATGAGTTTGGGAAAAGACAAAGCCAAGGATTTGTTATTTGTTAAAAAACTAAAACCTAGGCTATTAAGTGTCAGCCAAACCTGTGATCAGTGGAAAATTTTCATCTTTGATTCTCAGAAATGTGATATTAGGAGAGAGGACACAGGAAAATTGGTTGGTACTACTCCTATAAGTCTCGAGAATGTATATATACTAAATACAAAATTGAATGAGTATCATATAAATTTAGTAGATGAAAGTTGGCTATGGCATAGAAGGTTGGGGCACATTAACTTTGACAAATTAGTGAAAGTCGACAATCTTGGGGCAGTAAGAAACTTGCCAAAGATCATAAAGCCCTCAAATCCTATGTGTAAACAATGTCAACTAGGGAAGAAAACTAGAATAAGGTTCAAAACAAAAGAATACTCAGCCTAAAAACCTTTAGAGCTTCTTCACACCGACCTCTGTGGACCTACAAGGAGAGTCCTACTTTATGATTTTCATTGATGATTTTAATAGAATGGGTTGGGTATGTTTTCTCAAGGAAAAATCAGAAGCACTTAACAAATTCAAATCTTTTAAGACCCTTGTTGAAAATGAAAAAGAGACAAAAATCAAATGTATTAGATCAGACAATGGTGGTGATTTCACCTCAAAAGAGTTTGATCTCTTTTTTGAAACCCGTGGAATAAAAAGACAATTATGTGCTTCCAGAACACCTCAAAAAAATGTAATTGCTGAGAGAATGAATAGAACAGTCCAGGTGGCTACATGGACTATGCTCAATGAAGAAAAAATATATGATGGATATTAGAGGGAAGTTGTAAGCACAATAGTATAAATATTGAACAGAGGTCAGCTCAGGATTAATAGTAATAAGACTCCTTATGAACTATGGTTTGGAAGAGCTCCTTCGGTAAAATAATTCAAGGTCTTTGGAAGTAAGTGTTACATCAAAAGGCTTGATGAGAATATCGAAAAATTTCATGCTAGATCTGATGAAGGTATCTTTCTTGGATATGTTTCTACCAAGAAAGAGTACAGATGATACAATATTAGATTACATAATATTGTTGAGAGTGCATATGTCAAGGTGGATGATTTAAAAACAATAAGGATCAAACATCAAGAGACTATACTTGATAGTGAAGATGAAGATGATGATGAGTCAGTTGGTACACAAGCAGAAATAGAAGAGAATAAAGAAGAAAAGGAAGAGGATGATATGGATACTAGTGAAGATGAGGAATATATTCAAGAAGAAGAGATAAGATAAGAATCCCCAAGAAGAGACACAAAGACACCCTCAAGAATGACTCAAAAGAATCATCTTGAAGAATGGATTATTGGAAATAAAAGCAATGGAGTACATACAAGAAAAAAAAATTCTATTAGATAGAAATAACACTCTTTTCACATATTGAGCCCAGCTCAATCAAAGTGGCATGAAAATATGAGAATTGGGTCAATGCTATGAATGAAGAATTGGACCAGATTAAAAAAAAATCAAACTTGGGAACTAGTTCCAAGACCAAAAACTAAGAATGTCATTGGAACTAAATGGGTGTACAAAAACAAAGTGGATGAGAATGGGAAAGTAATCAGGCACAAAGACATATTGGTATGTAAAGGGTATGCTCAGGTTGGCCAAATTAGAGGCAATTAGGATGTTCTTATCCTTTTCAAGCTACAAAAAATTTAAATTATACCAGATGGATGTCAAGTCAGCATTTCTTAATGGAAACTTAGAAAAGGAAGTCTACATTGACAAACCAAAAGGATTTCAATTAACCAATAAAAGATACTATGTTTGTAAACTAAAGAAATCACTCCATGGGCTAAAACAAGCACCCAGAGCATGGTATGCAAGGCTAGATTCTTATTTACAAGCACAAGGCCTCAAAAGAGGATCAACAGACAACAATCTTTATTGTAAAATTTTTGGTAATAACATGATTATTGTGGAAGTATATGCCGATGATATTATATTTGGCAGTGATGATGAAAAAATGAGTAAGGACTTTGCTAGGAGGATGCAACAAGAATTTGAAATGTCCTTTCTTGGTGAACTAGATTTCTTTCTTGGATTACAAATAGTACAGTCCAAAAGAGGATTCTTTATCCATCAATCCAAGTATGTTAAAGATATGCTTAAGAAATTCCAGTTA
>ML857625.1:0-14154 GCA_009831015.1 Picea engelmannii
AGAATGACATCTACTATAACCCTATTCTATCATAAACCTATCAAACTTCAGATACCACTGCCTTGGACATCTACTATAACACTTCCCCCAAACCCCCCAACCGGGGGGATGGACTCCCCAGACCCTGCAGAGGGGGTACCCCCCCTACACTCCCCCACGTGGAAGAGTGTCATACTTCTGGGGTGTAAAAACTTCATGGGGTATAAACACGATTGAAAGTAAAAGACCTCTGAATCAGGAAGATAATCAGGCTCCACAACCAACACATACCTTATTTTGGGCGTTTGATATCGATCCTTCTTCATGCTTAGTCACTCTTTGACTATAGCTCTCCTCCCAAGGCTGACCTACATTCACACAAGACAAACAAAGAACTCCACATGCATTTGATCTATAGATTAATGGGTTAGATATTTAATCAAAATGTATGCAATAAACCATGAAAACCTCATATGGTGAGACGAGAAAAGTACTTATTTATTATTAACTTCAATAAATCAACTTACAATGATGAAGTCGACTGCTGCTCCACGAACCTGGTCCTAGGCTCCTCTTCAACTGTCCTCCAACTTCTTTTCTCTATACTTCTCTTTGTACAAGGATGTCTAAAGGTTGGGACAAAGGGAATGCACAATCGGGTATAGTTTCTTTAGTATGATTCTCTTCCTCCAAATGGGACCCCTAACCCTTCTTTTATAGGCTAGAAGAAGCTAGGTATTTGGTTGAATTTTCGGCCATGCATGGTCGAAAGGTTTAGTTAACTTACCCAAAGCTATGTGTTCCATCAACAACTTTCCTTTTTTTGTGCTTTTGTAGGTACACGCGGGCTGTCTTAGGTCAGCTAGCGTGTACACGTGTGCAGTAATGTAGCAGGGAGCATGGGCCTTTATAAAAGGGGTTTTTAAGAAGAGTTGTTTAGTAGTGTTTTGGCAAAGAAGGAATCTGAGATGGCCTGATGCCATGTAAGCATGTCTGGTGCAAATTAGGATTATAACAACAGGGGTGGTTGTAGGACTCAAATGTCTGCAACCTTAGCTAGGACACTGATCTATGATTATAGCTTTTACAGGGAACTTAGCATAGATCCTTCATCAATATTTTAACCCATATGGTACTTCGCAGATAGCACAGAGCATCGCAGTGAATACTTATACTAAATATGATTCAGTACTTAGCCATAGGAATATAGGTTAGATTCAATAGATCAAGCACTAAGCATCTTATATATCATATCTAAAATTCATTCATATATCATCGGAGCATAACTAGATCTACTTAATCACATCAAGAACTTAGCTAAGAAAGATATAAAACACATTAGAGTAAATCACAAAGCACTATACACACAGTTACCATGGTTCACCCCCACCCTGGGGCTACGTCCATAAAGTCTTCTTTATATTATCTTGGTCAAGCAGTTACAACACAGAGCTTCAATGACCCTTACTCCACACAGGACATAAGATCTGCGCAACTCGCTAGATCCTTCTTTCTTGCTCTTCAGCACAAGACTACACAACTTTCACTTAGCTTTCCGATCTCATGCATAGAGAACTCTAAGATACATTGGATCACACAGATCCAGTTACTAGCACTAAGCTTTCAGCTATACATCACATAGATGTACTACATTACTATCATCCCCTACTATTCTCCTCTATTTACATTGCCTATTTATAGATTAAAAAATGGGCCTAAGCATGGGTAAACTCATAGGCTGGCATCCCTTTCCCGTTACATCAACCCAAAACCCTAAATGGACCCAAAAATAGGTCTTACTTCCTTAATTTCCGCTTCACTTTGCGCTCCTTCCTTGGCAAGCTGTCGCAGTCCAAAAGTGGTCAAATATGACCAAGTATTCTTCAAAACTTGGTCAAGGGCCAACAAGACCCCAACACTCACCTGTGACTCATCCCGAGTAATTCATGTCTGACCAATTCCACTTCGAACACCTCGAGCTTGGCTCGAGCTGCTTCAACCTGTTGCAGTACAACAACCTCTTGTTCGGTAAATTCTTGTATTATTGTGTCATTGAGTGGTCCTTCCAGTCACTGTTCTTTAGTGATGACACCCTGTTTGAGTTCATATCCCTAGCTTTCAAGTTAAAAAATCAGTTGGCATGCCTTCTCTTGGAGTGGTTACAGTCGTTGAGAGACTTCCATTACTTTACTTTGCAGCCTGTGTACTTGTTGTTGGGTTGTGTGTTGTTCTGCAAACCTCTTCATTCTTTTGACTGGGGTCACAGACTTCAACTGCGCTTGTAGCACATATGCATGTTGCTTTGCTTCGTGGATCTGTGCCTCCAATGTCTTCAATTATGGATTCTCTACGAGGGTTTCATAAGTCTGGGTGCTTCTAGTGCTTAGTTGCCTATATTCCAAAGCCAAAGTTTTTAATTGGTTGACTGTGCTTCGAGTAGTGGCCTCTCTTAGATCTCTTATCTCTTGGGATGTCTCAGGCATGGTGCAGAGCTCCAGATCTATGATGTGTTGTTGAAGTTGTTGGATTGCTTCTTCCAGTTGGGTCACCTGCTATGGGAGACGATCTTCAATCTGCACTTCTATGATCGTCACAGAGTGCAATGATTTGCGAACTCTTTCCTGGACTTCAAGTTTCTCTACTAACAACTAGTCCTTGCTCTGTTGTAACTATGCTTTTTCCTCCTCCCACTTCGTTTGCAAGGAAAGCTGCTCCTGTTCTACCTTCCTTCGCTGTTATTCATGTGCACTATGTTCTTGCGCCAAAGCCTAGGTGGTTTGCGTTATGTCTTCTTGAGCTCATTGAAGGCGAGCTTCGAATTTCTCAGAGATTTGGCATAATTGAGTGGGCTCATTGCCTGTTCCTGGTATTTCCATTATTAAGGGCGCTGTAGAAACTACTTGGCTGGGCCAGAGTTCCTGATGCACTTCGTTGAGTTCGCTCGCGATCCAGCGGAATAGCTCCTCCTGCTTTGCTTCTTGCTTTTTTGCGAGCTCTAGTGAAGCATCATTCAGTGCGGCAATGAAGAAGTCGAAATCATCCCTAGTAAGGGTAGTTTTAAGCATGGTCTGGGTTGCCTTAGCTTTATTTTGGGATGAGGGATTTGGTGGGGTAATATTCCTTTTCTTGGAGGGATCTTCCTCGTCTCTAGGCAAAGTAAAATCGCCTTTGTTCTACTCAATTTCTGTGCCCCTGAGTTCTTCGTCATCACCTCCCTTCATAGGTGAGATCGAATAAGTCTTTGTGGATGTGTTGTGGATATCTTGAACTTCCACAACCTTCTTAGTATTGCGTTGTCCTAGTGTATCCAACATAGCTTCAAGGCTATCTACGTCAGACATCTCTGCGGGGTCTACTGCAACAAGGAGGCTTGTTGACCATTCCTTGGTAATCTCCTCCAAGTCATCTTCTTTCAGCTTGTAATATGACTGGAGTTGTTGTTTGTGCTCATCTGTGTGCACTTTGATGTAGGTGAAGTGACGATCTACAATTAATTTCATCAAATGTCTAAACCTATGAAGCGTGTTGGGTGTGATGCATAGTGCAGACTAAATGGCATTCTTCAACTGAGTGTAGTAAGCGTGGAAGATGGCATTGGACTGCCACTATTTGTTCATGTCGCTGGAGTACCACAACATACAAAACTTCACGGCCAGTGGTTCAAAGGGTTCGATCTCCAGAAAAGTGGCTCCTTTGGGCAATTCCCAAGCAATGAAAGCGATGAGTATGAGAAACCAGCTAAAGTGGAACTCATACCCTTGGTCCTGCGCTTGTCTACAGTCAAGCTCTAGTTGATTTATAAGGTATTTTGCCCAGTTCATTTGTAGTCCCTCCGCGCACTTCCCTATGAGATCAACTACAAATCCATTCACTTGTGTAGGTCTATTTTTTTGGACTAACTTTCCTGCAATCAGCTGGAAACCAAAGCAGACTGATGCATTCTTAATGGAGGCTACCTTAAGAGCGTGATCTGTGGTCTTTCCTGGGTAAAATTCCTACGGGTCAGGGCCCTGCATGCTTATCCCAGTGATCTGATTGATCAGAATTAGATCCATAGTTATGCGGAGGTCCAACCATAGGTATCCTTCGTGGTAGCATGACAACAATAGTCTAACGCATGCAGTTACTTCCTGATGCCTCCCGAAATGTGGAATCTTCATTACATTAAAGAGGGTTGACTGCACAAGGTTATGGGTCCATTGTTGTAGTACAATATTGGGGTTCTTTCCTTTTTTAATATTCAAGTACTTGTGTGGGGCTAGCATACTATAAACCTTGCAATCTCCAAGGTTAAAATCACTAAATTTCACCGCAGTGAGCTTCTCCTGGTCAGCATGAACTGCGCGCACCCCTTTCGGGAGGTATGCAGTGACTACAGGATAGTCAAAGTCTTTGGGTACAGTGTCTCGATTCACTATTCCTCTTAGTTCCGAGATATATTTAGGCAAGATTCTTGGGATCATATTCACAATGGAGAAGTCGTTTCCAAGCTTAGATCATCTTTTCGAAGGCGGTCGGGATGGTCATGCTTGAGCAGTGGAGGGGGAAGCTGGCAGTGCTCCCGAGGATGATGGATGTACACCTGTAGACATTCCATGATTTGACATGACTCTCTCAGTCATTAAGTCAATTATAACTTCTTCAATGATTTTCTCGGTAGCGCTGAGCTCATCTGACATACAACCTTGGGTCAACTAGCTCGGTTGCAAAAGGAATTCAGAGACTATAGTGAATAGTAAGTCGATGATCTCAGGGTAAGTAAATCTCATGGTTTGCATTCAAATTCTCGGTTAGAAAAAAGTATTCTTGGTGTGTGGCGTGATGGGTTAAGTAGGAAATATCAACAATGGTCTGCTTACAATGGAAATGGGGCCTTCATTAACTCCATTCTATCTGTTTTGGTGCTATCCAATGGTCTAGTGGTAACCCATAACTTCTTTTTGATCCGTTCGGAGCGGCGATCAAATGGGTATATCGGTTCCAACGGTTATATTGCTTCGTCATGGTGAAGTACTCTATGTCGATGTTCTGATATCTCGACAAAGCTCCAATTCTGCAATTCTTCTGACTGCGGAGTGTCCTCTAGAACCTCTTGTAACCTTATAGTATTAGCCCTTTTCTTTCTTAACTTCCTAGCCTTCTTCCTCGTGAGCTTTGTCTCAGTAATATTTTTACCATTTTGATGTTTATCTTCTGTGGTCTTAGTTACTTCACGTTGTTGATAGTCTTTCCTAGGGTTCCTTGATAATACTTCTTTTGTATCAAAAATAGGTAACTCGATCTTCTGCGGATCCTCAAGTGTTCTCTTAGCTTCGTCATCGGAGTTTCTAATATTAAATATCTGCGATCTTCTCTTTTGTTCTTCAATCAAGTGCATGATCCTTCTGGTCATAAAGTCTTTTAACTCTTTCTTCTTCTGTTCCAAAACTTTTGCTTCCTCTTTTCATCTGGCTTGTTCTCTAACAATCCAAGGTTTTCCTATGAGCATGGTAAATGAGGCATTGTCTTCAATAAATTTAATGATCTCAAAGTCTTCCTCTGTCGAAGTTCCATTGACAGTTATAGGTATCCAGGTGAGCCTTCCACATAGGTTTACTAGCTTTCCTCTGAAGAAACTTGTTCCTCCTAGGGAAGGGATCATGGCAGGATTTCCTATAGCTTCCCAAGTTCTTTCTGGCATAATGTTCACTAGTGTTTCTTCATCAAGAGCACAGTCAATGTCAAAGTCCCCTATTCTTGCTTCGATTTTCTCCTTTTCTTTGAACATCTCTGATAGCCTAACATGTCAGTGGTAATTCAAGGTATCTTTCATCTGTAGCAATATCTTTTCTGATTCTTTTTGGGTTTTTTCTATAATCTTGGTCTCTTGATCTCCTTCAGGGTTTGCTTGCTCCATATTCATCTTCTCAAGCCTAGCAATCATTTTAGGGCAATCCAATACTTCATGGTCCATATCCTTACAACAGAGGCAACTAGGTCTTCTCATAGGGCATTCCTTAGCAAGATGTCTCGGTCTTCTGCAACTATAACAGAGGATTAATCCTCTCTTTTGTTTAGATGTTCCCCAACTACGTCTTTACTGCGCACCAGGATCATGGTGTCTAGCTTGCAAAACACTCTTTCTAGGATCCTGCATCCACTTGTTAGTCCATACATTCTTTCGATGCATAGGTATAACATATCTATCACTAGGCTTATCAGATCTATTCATATCAAACTTTCTTTTATCTATTAATGCCCTAGTTTTGAAGCTAGGACATAATCTATCAAACATACCTAGATCCATGCTTTACAAACAAACAAAATTCACTTATCTTACTTCTATAGAGCATAAAACTTTCAAATCTAAAAACTTTTGACTATTCTTACCATTATCAGAGCACAGAGCTTACAGATCTTACCTCTTTTCTACAGATCTGACCTTTTTCCTTCAAAAAGTTCCACTTTTACTTTTCTTAAAGCATAGAGTGTTCAAATATCACTTCTTTTCTTTGGTATCAACCCTTTTCTTGCAGATCTGACCTTTTCCCTTCAAATCTGACCTTTTTTTCTACAGATCTGACCTTTTCCCTTCATATCTGACCTCTTTTTCTCAGCACAAAGCTTTGTAGGTCAAGTAGAATACTGCGCACTAGAGAAACAGATCTACACACAGAGCTTAGTTCGCACAAATATTTTTCTTCTTTTGTTCCCAACAATCACAGTTCCTATCCTGGAAATGGAACCATTTGTTGGCACGGGGACAAACCCACGGTTCAACACTCAAGAGCACATCAAAAAAACCCTAACTATCAGCCCTTTTGACAACACCTGCAAATCAGATGAAGTCTCACTCGAGGTAGAGGTAGGGGTGGTTGCAGGACTCAGATGTTTACAACCTTAGCTGGGACATTGATATGTGATTATAGCTTTTACAGGGCACTTAGAATAGATCCTTCATCAATATTTTAACCCGTCTGGTACTTCGTAGATAGCACAGAGCATCGCAGTGAATACTTATACTAAATATGATTCAGTACTTAGCCACAATAATATAGTTTAGATTCAACAAATCAAGCACTAAGCATGTTATATATCAGATCTAACATTCATTCATATATCATCAACACAGAGCATAACTAGATCTACTTAATCACACCAAGCACTTAGCCAAGAAAGAGATAAAACACATTAGAGCGAAGCACAAAGCACTATAAACACAATTACCATGGTTCACCCCCACACTGGGGCTACGTCCACAAAGTCTTCTTTATATTATATTTGTCAAGCAGTTACATCACAGAGCTTCAATGACCCTTACTCCGCACAGGACAGAAGATCTGTGCAGCTTGCTAGATCCTTCTTCCTTTATCTTCAACACAAGACTACAACAACTTGGACTTATCTTTCCAATCTCATGCACAGAGCACTCTAAGATACATCCAACCACACAGATCTAGTTACTAGCACTAAGCTTTCAGCTATATATCACATAGATGTACTACATTACTATCATCCCCTATTATTCTCCTCTATTTACATTGCCTATTTATAGATTACAAAATGGGCCTAAGTGTGGGTAAACCCACGGGCCGACATCCCTTTCCCGTTACATCAACCCAAAACCCTAAAATGGACCCAAAAATAGGTCTTGCTTCCTTAATTTCTGCTTAGCATTGTGCTCCTTCCTTGGCAAGTTGTCGTAGTCCAAAAGTGGTCAAATATGACCAAGTATTCTTCAAAACTTGGTCAAGGGCCAACACTTATCCAATCTGGAGTACCATGCTCTAGGGGCCTATTTTAGACCATGCAATGCCTTCTTTTAATTTAAACACATAATCTATGTTCTCTGACAATTGAAATCCTTATGGTTGTTCAATGTAGACTTCTTCTTCAAGTTCCCCATTCAGAAAAGCTGATTTTACATCCATCTGATATACTTTAACATTTTTGGAGCATGCATAGGCTAAAATAAAACAGATTGCTTCCATTCTGGAAACTGGGGAAAATGTCTCTTCAAAGTCGATTCCTTCAATCTGTGCATATCCTTTACATACCAATCTAGCTTTGTTCCTTGTAACTTGTCCGTCTTCATTTAATTTATTCCTAAAAGCCCATTTTTTTTTTATCAAATTCTTATTCTTTGGTCTTGGAACCAATTCCCAAGTGTCATTTTTCTCTATTTGATCCAATTCCTCATCCATGGCCTTATTCCAAAATTCATCCTTGTTGACTTCTTCAAAACAGTTTGGTTCAATTGTAGATAAGAGTGTTAGGTGTGTTTGTTTCGGTGAACGGATTCTTCTTCTAGTCTCAAGTCCTGCATCTTTGTTTCCGATAATGTGATCTGGAGGATGATTCTTCTGTACTCATTTACTGCGTGTCTTTGGAGACACTTGTTGAACTTGATCTTCTGTTTCTGTCAGATTCTCTTCATCTTCCGCTTCTACTTCCTTTTCATCTTCTTCTTGTTCTTCGGAAGGTTGTTCCATTAATTCATTTTCTTATTCCTTTGATTCTGGTCTACCTATTTCATTAATTGTTACGTTGATGCTTTCCACAATTTTGTTCAATCTCATATTGTAAAACTTGTATGCTTTCCTTGTACTTGAGTAACCAACAAGTACTCCTTTGACCACACGAGAGTCAAACTTTCCCATTCTGCCATCTTCTCTTTTGATGTAGCATTTGCTTCCAAAAAATCTGAAGTGCTTCACATTTTCTAGTCTTCCTTTCAATAGCTCGTAGGGATTTTTGTCAGTGTTTTTTATGAGCATTACTTTGTTTTGAATGTGAATTGTTGTATGCACTGCTTGTGTCCAAAAAATATCTGTCAATTTCTAATCCATTAGCATTGTTTGATCCATTTCCTATGTAATTATCATCCATTATGATAATGTTCCTTTGTATATGAAACACTCTCTGAACCAATCTATGAATCCATGCTCTCGTCCACTATCATATATCTATCCAAACCTACTAAGTGTTCTTACTAATCCATCTCTGTCCATACTGTCCAAGACTCTACTTGTGCAATTGTCCATAATGCTAACCCATTTATCATTATACCATCAAACTGTACTTCTACTAACTGATTGCTCTGAATTTGTCTTCTCAAACTCTACAAGATGCTCGAAGGATGGTTCTTTGGTCTGTCATAGCTATCGCATAGAATTCCCCTGTCTAATATTCATATTACTTAGGAGTCTCTAAGATGGATGGCTCAGAACAATTCCTTCTTTGACGTGTATTAATCATCATCTTCATTGGTAGATTCATCATCATCTTCATGGGTAGATTCATTATCTCTATGAGCTCTGACTTCTTTCTTTTTGTCTTCCCCTATGCCAACAAATGGTTCCATTTCTGGGAAGATAGAATGAAGATAGAACACTACAACAACGCACCAACAAAACCCTAACTACCAGCCCTTTCGGCAACACCTATGAAGAATATGAAGCCTCACCTGAGGTAGAGGCAGGGGTGATTGCAGGACTCATGTGTCTGCAACCTTAGCTGGGATACAGATCTATGATTAGACACTTAACAAAGAACTTAGCATCAATAATTCACCTAGAATTAACCCTTATCTGACTTCGCAGATAACACAGAGCATTGCAGTATATACTTAGATCTAATATGATTCAACACTTAGCAACATACAACAGGCCGGATCTGGTAGACCAAGCAATTAGAAACTTCATACACATCAAATCTATCATCTATACACATCTAATAAGCACAAAGAATAAGTAAATCTATCTAAGCATGTCATAGCACTTAGAAAGAGAGGGAAAACACATGTAAGTAGAAACACAAAGCATGATACATAGATTTACGTGGTTCACCCCCACCCTGGGGATACGTCCACCAACTCTTCTTCTCTATTATTGTTGGCCAATCAGTTACAAGCACAGAGCCTCAAAACCTACTCTGTGCAGGATAGGAGATCTGTGCAGCTCACTAGATCCTCCTTCTCCGAGTAGCTCTAAGAATAAAACCTTCTTACAATCCATGCACTCAACACTTAGAATACTTGCACTCAGCCCTACAAGTATATCACACAAATCAGCTCTTAGCACTAAGCCACTTCTCAAGTTTCCTCAAAAAGGTTCCTTCTTACATAGCCTAGACTTCTACTTATACATTACAAAAAGGGGCCTAAACATGGGTAAACCCATGGGCCAACATGCTGGTCCTATTACATTATCCCCACAAACTCAAAAAGGACCCCAAAAGGGGGTCTAGCTTCCACGATCTCTGCTTCGCCTTGCGCTCCATCTTTGACAGGCTGTTGAAGTCCCAAAAATGGTCAAATATGACCAAGTGTTCCTCAAAACTTGGTCAAGGGCCAACAGTCCCCCAACACTCACCTGTGACTCATCCTGATTCACTCACATCTAGGTAACTTTGCCTCAAAGGTCTCGAGATTGTCTCGAGCTACTTTGACTTGTCTCTATGCTACTACTTCTTGCTCAGCGAATTCTTGAATAACCACTTCGCTGATAGGTCCTTCTAGTTGCTTCTCGACTGTAACAACTACTTGTTCTAGTACTATTCCTTGGCCTTCAGTTTCTTCAAACAGTAGATAGGTTGCCTCTTGGCTTGGCTGGAGTTTTTGGGTGACTTCCATCACTCAGTTCTACGTGGTAAGAATGAGTTTTTGGGCGGTGCGTTGTTCCTGGGATCTCTTCATCCTCTCGATGGGTGAAAGGAGCCTGAGCTATGCCTGTACTGTATCTGCGTGTTGCTTTCCTTCCTGGAGTTGGGACTCCAATTTCTTCAACTCTGGGTCTTTAGATAGTTGTTCATATATCTGTACGCTTCTTCTACTTAATTTTTTTCATTCTGCAGCAAGTGTTTTAATCCTCTCGACTATGCTCTGAGCATTCAATTCTCATTGGTCGTGCACTTCTTGCAGGGTATTGGGTATAGTTTGAAGCTCTAATTCCAAGACCCTTTGTTGAAGTTGTTGACTAACTTCAACAAGATTCATCACTTGATGTTCGAAGGGTTCTTCTCTCTTTTGTTCTAAGCTAGTGATGGAGTGGAATTCTCATTTAACTGCTTCTTCCATCCCAATCTGCTTTGTGAGCAGTTTCTCTTTCTCCTTTTGGACACTTGATAAATGGCTTAGTGCTAAGAGATTATCTTTGTGATATACTTGCAGAGCTGAGTGCAAGTATTGTAAGTGTTGAGTTCACGAATTGTAAGAAGATTTTATGCTTAGAGCTACTCGGGGAAGGAGGATCTAGCGAGCTGCGCAGATATCCTGTCCTGCACATAGTAGGTTTTAAGGCTCTATGCTTGTAACCGATTGGCCACAAATAATAGAGAAGAAGAGTTGGTGGAGGTAGCCCCAGGGTGGGGTTAAACCACATAAATCTATGTGTCATGCTTTGTGTTGTTACTTACATGTGTTTTCCCTCTCTTGCTAAGTGCTATGACATGTTTATATAGATTTACTTATTATTTGTGCTTATTAGATGTGTATAGATGATATATTTGATGTGTATGAAGTTGCTAAGTGCTTGGTCTACCATATTTGGTCTATTGTATGCTTCTAAGTGTTGAATCATCTTAGATATAAGTATGTACTGCAATGCTTTGTGTTATCTGCAGAGTGAGATAAGGGTTAATGCTAGGTGAACTATTGATGATAAGTGATTTTTTAAGTGTGTAATCACATAAATGTATCCCAGCTAAGGTTGTAGACACCTGAGTCCTGCAATCACCCCTACCTCTACCTCGGGTGAGACTTCATCTTCTTCGTAGGTGTTGCCGAAAGGGCAGGTAGTTAGGGTTTTTTTGGTGCAATGTTGTAGCGTTGAACCCTGGGTCTGCCCCTGTGCCAACATGTCCATAGTTATGACATTTGTAACACTCAATGTTATGTGTGGCCACATAGGCACTTCTTGCTTGAACATTTCTTTTATAATCCCTGCAATCTGCAACCTTATGTACAAAGTTAGTACAATAAAAACAATGACCATAAAATAAATTTGCATACCTGGGAGTGAATGATATTCTTTGTGGCGTAGTCCTTCTGAATTTTTGTCTTGACTGATCATGATCATGAATGAAGCTTCTTTGTGGTTTGAACGTGGATGGTCTCCTTGAAGATGTATCTTCAATAGTTTTCTTATATTCTGGTTGACCATGATTCCTTCCTTTGAGTACTTCTGCATAACTCTTTATATTTTCTTCATTCTTCTTTTCTAGCAACCTAGAGTGCTTCTCTTCATTTTCTATAGTTGATGTGGATTTTTTTGTCTCTTCAACGTTCTTGTTGAGCTTGATGATTTTACTTCTCAATGTAATGAATTCTTCTTCAAGCTTCTCAACCTCTTCTTCTTTCTTCATTATTTGAGACTTCATGACTTCTTCTGTTCTTTTTGCTTCTTCAAGATGAATTTTTTATGTGATTATTTCTTCTTCATGTCCTTTCTCTTCTTGACCAAACTCTGCCTCAAGATGGTTTAGATCGTTAGTTATTTCCTTAAGATGATCTGTCAATATCATCTCTCTCATTTCTGCTTCTTCCTTCTGTGCTACAATGTTGGTTTCCAAACACTACTTTTGATATTCAATATTTTCTTCGATCTTTCTAGCTTCTTCTACCTGATTTCTTAAGTTCTCGATGACCTATTGGGCTTCTTCAAAAATGTGAACACTTTCCTTTTGTTTCATCAATTCTTTCTTGAGTGAATTTTTTTCTTCTCTTAGTTCATCTAAATCACTAATCAATTCTTCTTCATAATTCTCTTCCTTTTCAATTATTTTTCCTGTCTCATTTCCTTCATGGAATTCTAATTCAAGATGTCCACATTTTTCACAATTAACACAAAACAACATACCTCTGGTGATTATGTACTCTTCATCTTCTGAGTCTTCTTGACATGGTGCACATAATTCTTCTTGATTTGTATCTTAATCTTCTTTGACATTTTTTGAATCTGTGATGGGTGAAGAATATATGTAATGTAACTTATCCCAAAGTTCTTTTGTTGATGAACATTTACCAACCTTTTCTCTTACTGGATTAGGTAATCCTTCCTAGATGAAATCCATTTCTATTTTGTTATTATTCCTCAATTCCTTCTTGGTTGCAGTCTTTGCCCTTTTTGAACTATCATATATTGTAACAACTGATAGCTAAATATGATGTCCTTGTGTTGGTTGTGGAGCCTGATTATCTTCCTGATTTAGAGGTCCTTGCTTTCAGTCATGTTTATACCCCATGAAGTATTTACACCCTATAAGTATGTATACTCTTCCACGTGGGGGAGTGCAGAGGGGGGCTACCCCCTCTGCAGGGTCCGGGGGGGCTATCCCCCCGGCTGGGGGGTCTATGGGCAAGCGGGCCCCTAGTGGGGGTTCGGGGCTGAAGCCCCCGAAGGAAAAATTTCCTTGTAAATGTATATTGTAATTTCATTGTAAATCTGGACCGTTCATTATAAGGTCGCAGATCTAACGGTAGAGATTATGTTATGGTTTTTTTCCCTAGAAGGCAACCCTCTTTTATGAGGGAAATGTATTACGGCTATGGTTGATGGTGAATATTGTATTCAAAGAGAGGAGACTGTGAGAGAAAGAAGAGGAAGTTACAGTGGGTTTTGGTGTAGGTTGTATCCCTTCATTTGCTGGATAATAATAAAGGAAGGACCTAGAAATTTCTCTGGTGGACGTAGCCCACACTGGGTGAACCACATAAATCTCTATCTCTCTTGTATTGTGTATATTCTGTGTTTTGTTTTCCGCATTTGTTTTATTTTATTGATCCGTGGTCCTATTTTTATAACAACTGGTATCAGAGTGAAAGGTAACTCGCAGGAAAAGAGGGTTCCTGGTTCGAGTGGGAGCAATGTCGAAAGATGGAAAGTTTAGGGTTGAGAAATTTAACGGCAAAAACTACAAGTTATGGAAGATGCAGATGGAAGATTATTTATATCAGAAGGATCTATTCCTACCATTGGGTGGAGTAGCAAAGAAGTCGACGGCCATGAAGAACGAAGAATGGGAGATTCTTGACAAAAAGGCTCTAGGAATGATACGGCTGAGCCTGGCAGCGTCGGTGGCTTTCAATATTTCCAAAGAAAAGACTACGAAGGGTTTGATGGACACATTGACCAAATTGTATGAAAAACCCTTTGTGTCTAATAAGGTATTTCTAATGAAGAGATTATTTAATATGAA
>ML857625.1:15783-26861 GCA_009831015.1 Picea engelmannii
GGAATGGACAGGAAAAAAGGTAAACTATTCTTTTTTGAAAACTTTCGGTTGTGAAGCATTTGTCCATATTGATAAAGAAAATAGAACAAAGCTTGAGGCAAAATCCAAGAAGTGTACCTTTATTGGATATGGTGTTAATGATTCTGGTTATTGCTTATGGGATTATGAAAATAACAAAATCATTAGGAGTAGAGATGTCATATTCAATGAGAAGGTCATGTACAAAGATTAGTTGCAGGGAAAGAAACAGGAAAAAGAAAAACAAGAATACACAGTGCTTCATGAGATCACTGAAAAATAAATTCCAAAGGAACCAGAAAATCAAAATGTACAACAACAGGAGAAACAAGTACCTCAAACACCTGCAAGTGTTGTTAGAAGATCTACTAGGTTAAGTATACCCCCTAAACGATACTCTCCTTCATTGTATTATTTATTGTTGACTGATTCTGGTGAACCAAAATGTTATGAAGAGGCAATGCAAGTAGACACCAAAAATAAGTGGGAGCAAGGCATGAAAGAGGAAATGGATTCCTTGGCAAATAACCAGACTTGGGACTTGGTTCAATTGCCTGCGGGAAAAAGAGCATTGCAGAATAAATGGGTTTACAAGTTGAAGGAAGAAGATGGAGGAGAAAAGAGGTACAAGGCTAGACTTGTTGTAAAGGGGTTTGCACAAAAGAAAGGTATAGATTTTGATGAAATATTTTCTCCTATTGTTAAAATGACTTCAATTAGGACTATTTTAAGTCTTGTGGCAGTAGAAGATTTGCATCTTGAATAGTTAGATGTAAAAATAGATTTTCTCCATGGGGATTTGGAGGAAGAGATTTATATGCAACAATAAAATACTTGGAACCTCTCAGAAAATAAGTTATAGCAAAAATGGCAAACCTTGTTGAATTCTAGCTTATTCTAGAGAGCGACCTTGTAGAGCATTCCACACACAGAATATTTGTTGAATCGATCTGAAAATTTTACACAACATAATACAGACTGTACTCTAACAAAAAAATTTAGTATTATTGAATTTGGATCTCTTATGAATAATTTATGATGTTTTTACCCGAAACACCTATTTTGACTAGTTTCAGGACTAGCCACAAACCCTATTTTCCACAGAGTGTAACTCCAAACATACAACAACCCTGTTGGCACAGGGGAAGACCAGGATTCAACGCTACAACAGAGCACCAAAAAAACCCTAACTATCATCCCTTTCGGAAACACCTGCGACATAGATGAAGTTTCACCCGAGGTAGAGGCAGGGGTGGTTGCAGGACTCAGGTGTCTGCAACCTTAGCTGGGATACAAATATGTGATTGGAATACTTAACAAAGTACTTACCACCGACGGTTCATCAATATTTGAACAATATATACTCCACAGATAAAACATAGTATTGCACCATTCATCTAGATCTAATGTATCTAAGCACTTATCATAGAGTGGTAGATTAGATCTAGCAGATTCAAGCACTAAGAACATTCACACAGTTAAGATCTAACATCCATATACATCGTTACCACAAATCATAAATAGATCTATCTACATATATCAAAGCACTTAGCAGGTAAAGACATAAAAACATTAGCACATCACACAAAGCATAGAAACACAACATGTACATCGTTCACCCCCCCCCTGGGGCTACATCCACCAACTCTTCTTCTTTATTATCTTCGGTCAAGCTTCTTACATGCACATAGCATCAAAATCCTACTCAGCAGAAGATATGAGATATGTGCACACCCCACCAGATCCTCCTTCTTTGAGTTAGGGTACAGCACCAAGCCTTCTTACAATTACTTACACGTAGATCTACAAGTCTCACATAGTATGCACAAAGAATATACAATCCATACTTAGTACTTAGCCCAATATCACACAGATATATCTATATGCCTCTCCTTACATTGCCTAGACATCTATTTATACTTTACAAAATAGCCCAAAACATGGGTAAACCCATGGGATGACATCCCCATACCCGTTACATAATCCCAAATCACAAAAAGGACCCAAAAAGGGGCTGATATCCTTTGATCTCTTCTTTGTCTTGCGCTCTGCCTTCGACAGGCTGTCGAAGTCCCAAAATAGGTCAAAGTTGACCAAGGATCTCCCAAAACTTGGTCAAGGGCCAAAAGACCCCCAAGCTGAATTTTTTACCACAAATACTTGGATATGTTTCCTCAATGGCATAGCAATGTCACGGTCTGAATCATTCTAGAAACAACTTTATTGTGAAAATGGTGAGATGACCTGAAAAAAACATACCTTAGAAAGCATTATCAAAAGAATTTATCCTTCCTTGAATTCTAGCCTTCTTTTCTTAACTTTCCTCATAAATTTGGCTTAGATATCCTTTGGTTACCTTAGACACCTATAGGTATTCAATATGCTCAAGTGTGTTTAAAATGAGAGAGCCTTGCCTCTTATTTATACTCTCCAAGTAGCTTCCTTAAAAACATCTTCTAGGTCACTTTACCCACTTTCCTTATTTTAGGGTTAACCCACTTCTAATTTCTCCATTAAATTTATTATTTAAATAATTTATTTTGTATTCACTTTGAATTATAGTACACTCATCACTTCACTTTATTATTTACCTTCTAAAATATATTAAACCACTTTGACTACTTTGGCCTTTTGGGGCTTCTAAATGACATAAGAGGGTCCTCCAAATTGGTATGGCCATAACTCTCAAACCGTGAGGAGTTATGTGACATTCCACATACAACCAGAAATGGAATGACATGTACTATCCATATATAATAATATTACCTAAAAATATATCAAAAATCATACCATTATCCATCAAACAAATTTGGGTCCATTACCCAAACCTGGGTTCTCCAACTTCTCATGGCCATAACTCTCTAACCATGAGGAGTTATGTGATGTTCCACACACCACCAGAAATGGAATGCTAAGAATTATCAATATAGTATATTTTCACTAACAAATTCATTGACCTTGATCTCATTATTCCACAAATAAGCATGGTTTCTCTAACCATACTTATAGGGTAACTCAATCAACAAAGCATCTTTCCGTGAGGGCTTTCACCATAAGGGGACCACTTTGGAGTTCATCCATTTGTACTTATTACCAACCTTTACAAGAAAATAATGAGTCATCAAACAAAATTGGTTACATTACCTAGACCTTTGTGCTATCGGAATTTCTTCAAGGTTTGACATCAATGAAAACCAACCTTAATCAACACTCATCACCATTTGCACACATTCACTTTCCTATTAAGACGTTATAGGGGACCCACAAAATCCCCATCGTTCCAAATGCTTGCAAAATCTCCCTCCTATCCTAGGAGGAGTTCCTAGTCTTTCCAACTCACCGGCTCAACTGTCTCACACCCCTGTGACTGTCACTATTCTGGGATCAGCTTTTCTTGGTTCCACCTTACTTGGGTCCACTTCCCAAGGCCATCCGTCCACTAGTTCTCCTTCACAAGGAGGCATAGGGAAAACTTCTTCTCAAGGGATAAGTACAACCCCACCAAAACCCCCTCAAGGGTCAGGTCCACTACCTGCTAACACCATGGCTGGAACTAATCCCCCACCTCCACCCCCCATGCCATATTTGGCGTCCCTCAACATTCCTGATTTGATAAAACTTATGAATGACCCTATATTGCATGACCCCACATGGCCCAATATCCCTACCAAACTACCTTCAGACATTCCCAAGTTTCAATAAAAATCAGGGGAAGATCTCGCCAACCATGTCAAGACCTTCCACTTATGGTTCTCTTCAAACAACATCATGGACGAATCCATCTACGTTAGGTTATTTTAGTTCACACTCACTCGTCCATCAACCAAATGGTATGTGGATGAAAAATCAGGGTCCCATGTGACGTTTGAATCCTTGGCCAAATCATTTTTGTCCTTCTTTCAACTACCAGTTCGTCACGATACTGGTCTAGAACTACTCACAGAGTGAAAACAAACCTCAGCTACACATATCACTGATCACATTCATGAATGGCATCATCAACATAGCTTATGAAAAGAAGAAACCAACCAAGAAAAATGTCTTGATTG
The DNA here is from genome assembly GCA_009831015.1 of Picea engelmannii. NCBI lineage: Eukaryota > Viridiplantae > Streptophyta > Pinopsida > Pinales > Pinaceae > Picea > Picea engelmannii. Next base: position 19,851 of record ML857625.1, read on the forward strand.
GTTCCTTAAATCACTCATCTCTATCCTTTCCAAAGATGTGCCATCCACCTTCCCCCAAACCGAAGAAGAAACCATCAGCAAGTCTCAACAATACGACCTCATTTATGCTCAGTCAGGTTACCTATACATAGTGATACTTGATGCACTGAGACCCATACCATTCGTCCCGGATAAACCTAGGATGTATCATGTGGCAGATGGACTGATTGGTACCACAACATACCACAACCCATACATCTAACCACCACCTATGTATAGTACACCCCAATATCCGTTGATATATGGAGGACCACCTTATTACCCTCCTCCACCTTATCAACAACCATACCCTGTTTCCCTTCCTCCACCCATGAGTGGACAATTTTCAGCACCAATGATGTGCCCGACCTCTCAACCAAGCTCAGGTACCCCCTCTACCTCAGCTTATAGCCTAGGAACTAGTGAAAGTGCTACGTCTTCCTATGCACCCTATGGATCATTGCCACAAAATAATCTTTATTTTCCATTTCCTGGTCCTCCATAGCCGATTTCTCCTCCATAAGGACAACAACACGCCATAGTCAACTTTCTTCAGCCCTCTCCCATTCAATAATTCCAAAATTTTGAACAACTGAATACGAAAACTCTGACCCATCAGTCGAACAATGCCTAAAATAAAGGAAAAAACCAAAACAATAATAACCCAGGACCAGGGGGAAATAACCCCCCAAAAAAGAAACATGTTGGGGGAAACAAGAACCAACATAACCAGAACCCCCAAGGGGACAGTAAAAATAAATGCCAAGGAAGAAAAAACAATAACAACATCCGAACTAACTTCCTTTGTGATCTTTGTGGTGAGCATGGGAATTAGAATCACCATTACCCCCAAATTTCTGACTTCAAACGGATAAAATAATCCATAAACGTGCCACGTCCTTCAGCGGCACCTGCCCCTCAGAATGCACCACAACAATATTTGCTACAACCACCCTCGATCATGTTGAAAAAACCTATTCCACACCAAGGTGTGATGAACACCCAACAAGAGATACATCCCATCCCACCACAAATGGGACAATATCAAAACCCAGGAAATTCGGTGGATCACAATATCCTCCTCACTAGCGAAGAAGAAATTCATCTGCAAATGCACAGTTGTCAGTACAGCGTGCCCCCTGAATCTACTCCCACCACTTCAGAAGCAGCTCTGGCTACAGCCGGACAATCCTTGATGATTCCATGCCCTAAAACTGAACCCGCCATTTGTATCCCTCGCATACCGTTACGACGGAATGTCAACAACCCTCAGGCTAGGGTGGCACATAATTACAGTCTGGTCGATGACTTGGCATAGTCCCCTGCAACCATGTCAGTATTGTAGGTCCTCCAAACCTATCCAACTCAATGAAAATCCTTTCTTTCCTCCTTGGGGGAAGTCGACCTAGGTTATACTAGAATCATCACATTTGATCTAGATTGTGGGGAACCTTGTCTCCTCACTTTGGTAGCTTTCCAGATACCAGTCAAGATTTAGAACATCACGGTTCATCGATGTATCATTGATGAAGGTGCATCCACATGAATCATGTCCAAAATTGTATGGTGGAAACTTGGCTCCCCTGAGCTAATACCATCTTCCATCACTTTAAGAGCTTACGATGGTCAACCATGGTCCCCCGAAGGGCTCTTTCAAAATGTCCTCGTCGAACTCAGGGGCAATACCATCCTTATCAACATTGAGGTTATTGACTCCTCACTTGATTATAACATATTGTTTGGATGTAGCTACATGTTCACTATGAAAGCATTGGCCTCTTCTGTGTTTTGAACGATGATGTTCCCCCACAATGGGAAAATCATCACCATCGACCAAGTTTCACATTACGAGCCTAAACACTCCTCCAACATCGATAACATCCTATCTCTTGTCCGCACTAGTTCCAACGCATACCCACTCATGGATATGGCTCCCAGAATTTTCAAAGACCCATATTTGATGGGGGCATACCATGGAGCACCACCACTCATACACAGCTCATCACAAGTGTGTGTCATATCTTCTAATGGAACTGAAACTGGAGATACCATTCCTCCCACTGAGGCTTCTCCACCCCTCAACGTCCCACCAACTGAAGAAATTATACCTTAGGAATTACCTGAGAACCCTATGACACCACTTATCCCCAATTTCACCCTTCCCAAAGGATAAATCCTAGTTTGGGAAACAATCCCCCAAGTCATTACTTAGATCCCCTTCTTCTACCCCCCCAATGGGAGTACAAGATTTTCAGGTAGCCGCAACGCTTACCCTTCCCAACCTGGTGGTTTCCATTCCGGTATGGTATCTACACCCAGCCGCAATGGTTCCTCAACCATCCCTCCCTCCCCAATCAGAGGGAATCTCGGTGAAGATTCCATTCCTAACTCTGACTACACCACCATCACCCCCACCGACTAGCACCACTACTACGGTTAGGGGCAGATGGAAGAAGAAAGAGCCCAATGCTCCCCTTCCTCCTTGAGTTCAACCTCCTTGTGCACTCTACGAAAGAGAGGGACACCACACTAATAGATTTCCTTATCTTCCTGAGTTACGCAATTTGATCCAACTCCCTCTATCACCCACATCACCCGTCGCTTCACCAAGCCCGCCTAGTACTACCACAACTTCCACTACTATAGGAAATAAAGGGTTGTGAACCAAATTCACATGTGCCATATGTTTAGATTATGGCCACTACACTCATCATTTCCCCTATCTTCCTCAGTTTCGATAGACGCTAACAGTGGTACGCCAAATATTTCAACAAAAACCCTCCCCACCCACGTGGTCGGGTACCCACGTCACTGACATCCATTATGTCTCGACCTCATTCAACGAATGGATGAGTTTCCCTTGTGCTCTTTGTGAATCACTTGATCATTTCATGTACCAGTGTCCTTCGATCATTGAATACAAGCATCGTCAAATGGCCCTTATTCAAAATCCTCCAACCACCTCACTTCCTGTGCTACAAGTTATTCCTCCTATCCCTTCTCCATATATTGTTCACATCACCTCCCATGAACTTGAGTTACTTCCTAACCCTCCATGGTTCATGGATATATTGTCTGAGGATTTTCCCCCAAATCCTCCCAATTTTCCGATTCATTTCCCTCATGAAATCTTACCCCCGACCACAGTTTACAATCCACAGTGTGTGGACATTTGGTTTATGTCAAGCGCGCCATCGCACCATAGTGGTGATACTCGCTCTATGTCTTCATCACAGGAAGACAGTCTCACGGTGATAGTCAATAATGTTACCTCCCTAGATCCCCTATATTCTCGCATTTTCCACTGCAATGAAGATATCTTGGAGGAACTAACTACCCCCGAATTCCCATGGAATGCACTCCATCATAGAACGCTTTTTCTCTCAGAAGAAGCCTTTGACCCTCTTAGGAAAAAATCCACATGTGCAATCAAAACCAAGGATTTTATCAAATCGAGGCATATAGATTAGTTCAACAACCCTATCCCTTCCCTCGATGCTTTTGAAGAAGGAAACATGGCCAACATTTTCCCCACTGTCAAAATTGACATTTTCATCAAACCAAGAATTATAGAGGAAATCAATATTGGCACCACATGCTCCCCTAAATAAATCATAGCTTACAAATCTCTCTTTTAGGAATACTAGGATATTTTTTCCTGGTCATACACAGAGATGCCTGGCCTTGATCCCTCTATCATCAAACATCTCATCACCACATGGGCAAATGTCACCCTAGTATGTCAAAATAAATTCCCACTGCATCCATCCAAAGCCGCAGCTATCAAAGCCGAAATTGACAAGTTACATGTTGCAAGGTTTATACCTCATCGCATACACATCACAGGTCTCCAACACCATCCCCATTAACAAAAAATAGGGCACTATTTGCATCTGCACCAACTTTCATGATCTCAATCATGCTTGTCCCAAAGACAACTTCCCAACCCCTTTCATCAACCAAATTATCGATGAATGTGTAGGCCACGAGGCCCTGTCCTTCATGGATGGGTTCTCCGACTACAATCAAATCCAAATCCATCTAGCATATTAGTATAAAACCACATTTACCACCCCATGGGGTAGTTTTCCTTATCGTGTCATGCCTTTTGGACTCAAGAACGCAAGTTCTACGTTCCAACGGGCCATGACTTATGTTTTCCATGATCTTACTTGCATCATCCTCACTTACTTGGACTACCTCACTGCTCGATCTAAGAAACAAACCCAACATTTAGACGACTTACGAATCATTTTTCAACGATGTCACCAATACAATATCTTCTTAAACCCCCTCAAGTGTGTATTTTGCATCACCACCAGACACCTCCTTGGGTTCATCATCTACCAACACGACATCACAGTGGGGACCCTTAAGTTCCAAGCTATCATAGAAATTCCACCACCTAGGAATTTGCGCCAACTGCAGATCCTAGAAGGAAAAGAAATTTTTTTACGATGCTTTGTCCCAAATTACGTCACTCACACACATGGTTTCCTTTGCTTACTACAACATGATATCCCATTTCGATGGGATGAACATGCCCAAACTGCTTTTGATGATTTAAAAATGACACTCTCCAATGCCCCTTAGATTAGTCCTCCCAACTATAATCGTGATTATATCATCTACTTGTTGGCCTCAGCTGTCTCGGTAGCAGGGGTTCTCGTCCAATTAGGGGATGATATCCATGAGCATGTTATTTACTACATTAGTAAAAATCTTTCAGGACCACCCCTGAAATACAATCATGAGGATAAACTCGCCCTCGCAGTCATCCTCACAATCTAGAAACTGTGTCATTATATCTTGCTTCCCACTACCAGAGTCTTGGAAGATTCCAACCCCATGCAGTACTTTCTTAGTCGACGACAAATAAATGGAAAATTTTCCCAATGGATCGTCATCCTTCAGGAGTACGACCTAGAGTTTTCAACTCCCAAAAGAGAGAAATCACTTGTTCTCACTGAACTCATCACAGTGTTTCCCTCAAATGCTACAGGATCACCCTTCAATATGAATTTCCCTGACGAACACCTCTTCTACATCCCATCAGATGACCCTTGGTATGGAGACCTTCTCGTCTACCTTCAGACAAAAAATTTTGGGTCTCATCTCTCTTGAGATGATCATCGGTGCCTTTGTCATCAGGCCCCTCGATACCTCCTCATCGGTGAAATTATGTACCAACATGGGGTCGACCCAATACTCCATTGATGTTTTACCATCGACGAAGTAGATAAAGTCCTCAATAATTTACATAGTGGCGCTTGTGGTGGCCACCTCTCAGGGATGTACATTGCCTAGAAAATCATTCCAGAAGGATACTTCTAGCCCACATTGTTTCATGATTTCATCCACACTGTCAAGCGATGCGAAAAAATCCATATTTATGTAAACAAAGCATGAGCGCCACCTACTCTTCTACATCTAGTCATCACTGTCGGCCCCTTCTACAAATGGGGCATAGACTTCATGACTCGAAATCCTCCATATAGAAATGGACACAAGTATATCATCATGGTAGTATATTACTTTACCAAATGGGCTGAAGCCATGCCTACCTTTAACAATACCGCTGACACAATAGCACATTTTTTCTTCAACCACATCATTACCCATTTCGGAGTTCCACTACAGTTAGTCTCTGATCACAGTAATCAATTTGAGAATGAGATCTTCGTCGAACACTCCTCAAAGTTAGGATTCTCCCATGAGTTTGCCTCCCCATATACCCTCAGTCCAATGGACAAGTTGAGGTTGTTAAAAAAATCCTCAAAACCATGTTACAACGCACTGTCAACAAACTGCCACCGGTTTTACACAATTTCATCTCATCCATGGGATTGAGGCCACACTCCCCATCGAGTGTGAAATTCCCATGTTGGGCACCGCCATCGATCTATTACCTAACACTGCTCCAATGGAGCAATGATTTCTGAACTTAGAGTTGTTGGATGAACAATGAGGCAGCTAAAAAATGGTCCAAAGCCACCTTGGACCACCTTTTCAACCTTCTCTCATTTAACGAAGGATATCTCATCCTATCCTATGATATCGCTCATGATACTTTCATCCATGGGAAATTCGAGTCATTATGGCATGGACCCTACATCATCCAACACGCCCTCACTAAAGGCGCATACATTCTGGCCTCTCCAGAAGGCTATCCTCTCAAGTAACCCATCAATGGGTCATACTTAAAGAAGTTTTACGCCTAAGCGTAGTCATTCTACACTAGGCCTTTTATTAGTACACATTTGCAGAGTTTTTAGTCTTCTTTTTTCACCTTCACTCCTCATGTCTGATCTACCATTTATGTTATTGAAATATTTCTCCTCCATCGGCCTACCACATCGATTACGCTGACAGAGCTAGCCACTGGACATAGAATCTTTCTTCGACTTCTTGGGCCCTCTACACCCCCTCACATGAACTTCTCCACTCCAACGACATATGTTTGGGCTCAACAACCAACAAACAAGAAGAATACACCGTCTTTATTGGTCTCCTCATCGAGGCCATTCACCGCCACATTCATCACCTTAACGTCTTATTATATTCCCATCTTGTCATCATGCATCTCAACAATGTATACCGTGTCTGCGATCCTTTCTTTTTTCACAAATACCTACAAGTTAGACTTTTATATCGACATTTTGATTCAATTACATTTACACATATTCCATGAAAATTCAATAAAATAGAATATAACATGGCTAACCTAGTATTAGATTGGTATTTATCACATCAATACATCATTACACATACATAAATCATCAAACATATGTCACAACATATAGATAAGAAATCATAAAACATCACAAAAAATCATCACATGTAGACATCACAAAGATCCCAAAAAGGTATATCCATATATCTATATCTGTATATATATATATATATATATATATCAATGTGTCATAAATGTTTACAAAAAATTACAACATGTACATCGCCCGTAGGAAAGTGAGCCCCCCCACCCCTATGAGT
>WSFP011398764.1:0-26860 GCA_009831015.1 Picea engelmannii
AGGAAGAAAGAAGCCCATGAGATCCATATTAAAATAAATAGGTATTTATGAATTTGAATACATGATATGGGATTGATGCATTGAAATACAATGATGTATAAAATTATAAATACACGTTAGCCCAAGTAGTGAGCTCAATTGGTTTTTGCCAATGTTGCTGGGCATTTGGCTAGTTTTGTGCCAACAAGGGCCTTGGTCAAATCCACTTGGGTGAGGCATACTAGTCCATGCTGATAGGTTTATTGGGGATGCCATCCATGAATTTGGGGAAGCATCCCTGGGGTTCCTTGTAGGGTTTTCCTTGGAAAACTATATAAATACAGGTTGGGGTGTCAAGTCATACCCTTTGGGAAAGGGGATGACTAATCATTATTATAGTAAAAATGTCAATTATAACCTTTTTTTTTTGGTCGAAAAAATTGTAAATTAATTCCATAAAAGTAAATTACATAAGATATATGCTAAACAACATTCATAATCAAGCCTATCTCTGACCATTTACATGACACATAGTGTCCTGTGAGTGATATCAAGAAAAAGATCTACAATAATCAAAACTTGTCTTAGGCCATTTACATGCCAAAATGTTTCTCAAGGGGAGTATCATCAAAAAGACTTACAAGCTATCCTGGTATTGCATATTCAAAATTACAAAGTGACATTCCAGTCCTCTCTAACTACAACACCATAGGAACTTCATAAAAAACAATCCCGATATACAGTAAAACAAAACAAATAATCTAAGAATAGACTATAGAAATAAACAAATGTGTACACAACCTATGGCTTTAACAAAAAGAGGCATGTTGATATTATGAACACTGACCATTCTTATCTTCTAGGATAAACCAATCCCTTTAAGCTAGAAGGAGACCTTCCTTTGATAATTTGTCTGCGACGTGCTTCCTCTCTCTAAAGATGTGATTGTAGGGAATTGATGTGAAGACATCCTGTAAAGCCCAAATCTCATCAAAGAGTGGCTGGAGTACATGGTGGAGCCTAAGAGTGTTCACTGGATTGGGGCAAAGCATGTTCCGAGGTATATTGCAGGATCAATGGATTTTGGTTTGGACTATGTTAGAGGAGATGTAGTGAGTTTGATTGGCTCCACAGACTCAAATTGGGTAGCACGTGCCATTGACAGGAAGAGCACCTCAGGGTGTTGTTTTGGGTTGGGGTCAGGAGTTATTTTCTGGTTCAGTCGGAAACATAAGTTAGTAGCTTTGAGTTCAACCGAGGCCATTTGGTGAGGGATGGAAAACTGTATAGATTGCTTTTTCAGCCACTGCATGCCTTGGCAATGAGTAGCAACAACAACAATTAGTTATGTGGGTTATGGCATTGGAGGATGGCTCACCTACATCATGGGGCTCTTGGAGCGCTGAGAGAGATTGCGACATGAGTGCCACAGTTCAACATAGAGCATTAGGATGTGTGTAGAGGGTGTGCCCTTGGTAAGTTTACCAAGGCTGTCTTTTCCAGCAGTGACAGCAAGTCAGCTGGGATACTAGATTTGATACACATAGATGTGTGTGGACGTATGTCACGAGTGCCCTTGAGTGGTTGTGAGTATTACCTCACTTTCATAGATGACCACTCTAGGAAGACTTGGATCTATTTTCTGAAGGCCAAGAGTGAGGTCTTCACGAGGTTCCAAGAGTTCAAAGCTCTTGTGGAGAACCTGATAGGAAAGAAGATCAAGGTCTTATGGCCAAACAATGGAGGCAAGTATACCTCCACAAAATTTGTAGATTTCTGTACCCAGGTAGGGATAAGAAGGCAGATGACCGTACCTTACAACCCCCAATAGAACGTGGTTGCAGAGAGGAAGAATAGGGCCATTACAGGTGCTACAAGATCGATGCTGCATGATCATGCACTTCCTTTATACTTATGGGCTGAGGCTAGTGCTGCTGTAGTATATCTGCAGAACAAGAGTCCCCACAAAGTTTTGGGGAGGAAGACTCTTAAGGAGGCCTTCACTGGGAGGAAGCCCAATGTTGAGCATATTCGCATTTTTGGATGCTTGACATACTCTCATGTCCCCTCAGAGAAGAGGACAAAGCTAGATCCCACAAATGCAGAAGGGGATCTTAGTTGGATACTCAGAGGTCTCGAAGGCCTACCAGATCTACATTCCATCATAGTGGAAAGTGGTGGTGAGCAAAGATGTCAGATTTTAGGAGGGTAGAGCTTTCAGGAGGTCTCTCAATTCGAGAGATAGAGTTGAGGAGGTCCCGCAGATTCAGAGTGATGCATCAGAGGGGACACAATCTCATGTGTTGAGTACACCAGTTTCAGGGGTGACATGGTCACCTTGTACGACTTCAGGATCACAGTTGCAAAGAATTCAGGCAGAGGGTGCAGACTCCAGAGGTTTCAAGATCTCAGAGTGTTGGGATTAGATCTGAGGTTGAGACTCTTGGACGTGGAGATTTCACTTCTCCTTTGGTTACTCCAGGGAAGAGGAAACCAAGATGGTTTCAGGAGACCCTGAAGGAAGCCAAGGAGAATGTTGGAGAGCCCAAGAGGTTGTTCAGAGAGACTAGAGCGCCAGGAAGGCTTGGGTCCTACTTGGCGATGGTGACGAGCATCACAGATCCAGACCCCACGACTTTTGCACATGTAGTTGACTAACAAGTTTGACGAGAGGCCATGATGGAGGAGTATGACTCTATCATGCGCAATGATGTATGGGAGGTGGTGCCGAGGCCAGTGGAGAAGTCAATTGTGACTTCCAGATGGTTGTACAAAACCAAGTATATTGCAGATGGCATCATAGAGAAACACAAGGCCCAGTTTGTGGCGAGAGGATTCTCTTAGATAGAGGGAGTTGAGTATGATGAGATGTTCGCACCAGTTGCGAGATACACATCTATTCGGAGCATTATTGCCATAACAACAGAGATGGGTTGGAGGATACATCAGATGGATGTAAAGACCGCTTTTTTAAATGGCTTTATAGAGTAGGAGGTGTACATAGAGCAACTACAGGGGTTTGAGGTGTTGGAGAGAGATTCTCATGTGTGCCTTTTGAAAAAGGCATTGTATGGTATGAAGCAATCTCCCAGAGCTTGGTATTCACAAATAGACACTTATTTGCTTCAGATGGGGTTTGAGAAGAGTGAGGCAGATCCTAAGCTTTACTATATCATTCGAGGTGAGGATACGCTCATTCTCATACTGTATGTGGATGATTTATTCATCACGGGAGCGAAGCATCTTATAGCTGAATGCAAGCTAAGTCTTGCATTAGAGTTTGAGATGACAGACATCGGATTGATGCACTATTTCTTGGGCATGGAGGGTTGTTAGGAGGAAGGTCATATATTTCTGGGACAGGGGAAGTATGCAACAAACATCTTGGACAAATTTCATATGGAGGACTGCAGGCCCATGTCTACACCTATGGTCACCAACTGGAAGAAGCTTAGTGCTTCAAATTCCGGGTTGGTGGATGCTACGAGATACAGGCAGTTGATCGGGTCGTTGATGTATCTGGCCAATACTAGACTAGATATTTGTTTTTCTGTGAACACTCTCAGCTAGTACATGGTGGAGTGTTCACTTGATTGGGGTAAAGCATGTTCTGAGGTATATTGCAGGATCAATGGATTTTGGTTTGGACTATGTCAGAGGAGATGAAGTGAGTTTGGTTGGCTACATAGACTCAAACTAGGCAGGATGTGCCATTGACAGGAAGAGCACCTCAGGGTGTTGTTTTGGGTTGGGGTCAGGAGTTGTTTCCTGGTTTAGTTGAAAACACAAGTCAATAGCTTTGAGTTTAGCTGAGGGAGAGTACATGGTAGCCAGTCAGGCCAGTTGCGAGGCCATTTGGCTTCGTAAGTTGCTAGTTGGATTATTTGGTCATGAGTTGTCTCCGATAATCATTCATTGTGATAATCAGAGTTGTATCAAACTCTCCGAGAATCCAGTGTTTCATGACAAGTCAAAGCACATTGAGATTAGGTATCATTTCATCAGAGATTGGGTTCAGTGTGGGGCAGTTCAGCTTTAGTATATTCCGACTGATGAGCAGGTGGCAAACATTCTCACCAAGGCCTTGCCAATGGGAAAGCATGTCTATTTCATAGACAAGATGGGATCGGTGAGAAACACTTTCCTCGGTAAGAGGGAGTGTTGAGTTTTGTGTACCTTGGGAAGTGGTCCCCTTGTGGTTGTGTGTCTCTAATCGGAGCATTATTGCCATAGCAACAGAGATGGGTTGGAGGATACATCAGACGGATGTAAAGACCTCTTTTTTAAATGACTTTATAGAGTAGGTGTACATAGAGCAACCGCAGGGGTTTGAGGTGTTGGAGAGAGATTCTCATGTGTGCCTTTTGAGAAAGGCACTATATGGTATGAAGCAAGCTCCCAGAGCTTGGTATTCACAGATAGACACTTATTTGCTTCAGATGGGGTTTGAGAAGAGCGAGGCAGATCCTAAGCTCTACTATATCATTCGAGGTGAGGATACACTCATTCTCATACTGTATGTGGATGATTTATTCATCACGGGAGCAGAGCATCTCATAGCTGAATGCGAGCCGAGTCTTGCATCAGAGTTTGAGATGACAGACATCGGATTGATGCACTATTTCTTGGGCATGGAGGGTTGGCAGGAGGAGGGTCATATATTTCTGGGACATTGGAAGTATGCAACAAACATCTTGAGCAGATTTCATATGGAGGACTGTAGGCCCATGTCTACACCTATGGTCACCAACTGGAAGAAGCTTAGTGCTTCAGATTTCAGGTTGGTGGATGCTACGAGATACATGCAATTGATCGGGTCGTTGATGTATCTGGTCAATACTAGACCAAATATTTGTTTTGCTGTGAACACTCTCAGCCAGTACATGGTGGAGCCTAGGAGTGTTCACTTGATTGGGGCAAAGCATGTTTTGAGTTATATTGCAGGATCAATGGATTTTGGTTTGGACTATGTCAGAGGAGATGGAGTGAGTGTGGTTGGCTACACAAACTCAGACTAGGCAGGATGTGCCACTGACAGGAAGAGCACCTCAGGGTGTTGTTTTGGGTTGGGGTCAAGAATTGTTTCCTGGTTTAGCTGAAAACACAAGTCAATAGCTTTGAGTTTAGCCGAGGTAGAGTACATGGCAGTCAATTAGGCCAGTTGCAAGGCCATTTGGCTTCGTAAGTTGCTAGTTGGATTATTTGATCATGAGTTGTCTCTGACAATCATTCACTGTGATAATCAGAGTTTTATCAAACTCTCTGAGAATTCAGTGTTTCATGACAAGTCGAAGCACATTGAGATCGAGTATCATTTCATCAGAGATTGGGTTCAACATGAGGCAATTCAGCTTTAGTATATTCCGACTGATGAGCAGGTGGCAAACATTCTCACCAAGGCCTTGCCAATGGGCAAGCATGTCCATTTCATAGACAAGATGAGATCGGTGAGAAACACTTTCCTCGGTAAGAGGGAGTGTTGAGTTTTGTGTACCTTGGGAAGTGGTCCCCTTGTGGTTGTGTGTCTCTAACCACAAGAGGGAAATGATTTGAACCTCTGTACCTTTACTTTATGTCTAATTTCACTTTGACTTTATCCTAACTCAAAAAGGTGAAATTTGTCACTTAAGGTAAAAGTGACTATTAATTCACTATGTGGGTGAATTAAGGGACATAAAGCAAACTTAGGAAACTTAACCAAAAGTGGGTTTCAAAGTTAGGTCCCTGAGATGAGATCTCACCCATGGATTAGAGATGGATAGAGATGATCTTAGCCATTGATCTCTAGGTTTGGCCTAAGGATGGCTTAAGGGGGCGCATAGGGCAAAGAGAGGCATTCATTGTTCACTTGATCACCTTGAGAGTTTGGCGAGGAGAAAAGAAGTGAGAAAGGAGGGTTTGGAGCAGCTTGCTTGGGCGCACTTGTTCATGGAGGGTGCAAGGAAGCTTGGAGCTTCATTCATTTGTGTGTTGAGTGTTTACTAGTGGGAGGGCGCACTCTTGGAGTGAGGGCGCAAGCTAGCAGGAACTAGTTGGAGTGGAGCTTTCCTGGATCTGTTTGGTGCATGGTTGAGGGCGCATACCAAGGACAGTTTGTGTGCAAGGGTTCTTCAATCACCAAAGGAAAGAGCAAGGGTGCAACGATCTTCAAGTCTTAACAAGGAAGAAGGGGGCTCACTCTTCTAGGGGCGCATATCTCAAGGAACCAATGGCAAAGCTTGAGAGGAGCTTGCAAAGAGTTTAGGTTCCTTTGTATTTATCTTCCTTGTTGTATTCATTGCTTGAAGCACTCCATATATATACATCTATCTCAAACTGGTTTTCCCCGGGGGGGTTTTTGTCTAGGGTCACGTTGACCAAAAATACAATGAGTTCATTTTTCATGTGTGCTTAGTTATTTATCAGCTGTAAAGTAGTTAAAAGATCTAGAGGAATATTGTATGTTTTTAAGGTATTTGCATGTGCTAACATCAGTTACGAAAACACTGGCAAGGGCACCTGAAAAAGAGCATCCAATCATAAGCTTGAAGGCAGATTTGAGGCAGAGAAATATCGGACCTGTTTTCTGTCCTAAAACAGCAGCAAGGACTGTTCTGGAACCTTAAACATAGAGCCCAACAGCAGGTCAAAGACGGACCTGTTGGGCAGCCTCTTAGTTCCTTAGTTAGATACATTATGTGCTTGGCAAAGATTGCACCATTCAGGTCCATAAATATTTCTCTTTTGCAAGATGTCCCATGTAAGTACTGTACTATTAAGGAGTAACCACATGAAAATACGTGCTTTGGATGGACATTTAATTCTCCAGACATTCTTCCACCTCCATTTCTGCGGCTCCAAATCTCCCTCAGCAGCCAAAGCCTTATAGCCCTCTCTTGGTGTATAATCACCAGCAGAATTTAGAGACCAGACCATTACATCATCCTCATCCTCTATACGGACAAAACTAGCTTTGAGCCTTTCTATATACCTATCCCATAAGACATAGTCCTCCTCTCTAAGCCCCAAGTCCCTGCCTGTGAGCCATTCCTGATGCCAAATTGTCGTCATGTGAAAATCTGCTATCTGTGACAAACTGAAAATACCTCTAGCTCCCAAATGTATTATAATATGTTCTGGGAGTCTGTAATCTCCCCATGTGCAATCTAGGGATCTAGTCCCATATTCTTTTTTGTGCCTTTACCAATCTTCTAAACGAGCGAGTCACCAACCAATGGAAATGCTACTGTAAAATTTTCTAGCCTAGGTGTCTTCTGTCCCAATGTTCTTAACTCTAAAACATAATTTATTTAACAGCGGAAAATTAAATTTCTGAACATTGCATCAATCACACTAGCTGAAAAATGAACAGCGGCAGAAATAACATTGCATGCATCAATCCATTCCTTTTATCAAACCTTACAAGATGACCTCTGCAGCCTGCTTTGAACCAACAGCTGTATAGTCATTAAATCACCTAGATCTGAAGTGTGCAGCCTGTGTAAGAAAAGGAAAAGCTACTGCAGTACGGCCTAATCTTTTTCTGCCTTTTCTCAACAGCAAATTGCTCTCTCTCTCCTCTCAATACTCAACCACACTTAAGCAACCACAGAAGATAAAGTATGCCCTTTAAATCTGAAGGTGTATGGCTTGTGCATGGAAAAGACTGTTACAGCAGTGTACAGTCTGTTGTATGACTTATGTATGTGCTAGTCACTTAAGCAATCTGCTCTTCTTCTCCTTGAATGCACTCTGCCTTTCTTCTAGCTCTTTTGCTTCTTCTCACATGTGTGATCAGCTTATCCTATCTTGTCCTCTTTATGCTTTGAGAGAGATAACTAATATCCTCAATTTTTCTTTTGCTTTTCAAGTGAAATTGCAAGATGGAATTATTTCCCACTTTTTCTAATAATAATAATAACAATAATCTATTTTTAAGGTCACGACCAAGCAAGACACCGAATTGGGTTGTTGTAGATCGGTCCCAACAAATATATAATATAACTTATAGGATCTGCTTCACTTTTGGTGAAGCCCATACTTTGCAACTATGTTGCACGAAACGAACCCCTACGCGACGTACATGTAAAATTTTCAGACCCCACCCAGTTTCAAGTCTCACTGAGACTAATCATAGTTTAATGCCCCCCAAAAAACCAGTTTTATGACAGCAGCAATTACTCAGCATATCAACAATTCTTAGAAATGAAACACGAGGATTCTGAACAACATTAAATGCAGAAATAAATAATTTTATCAGCAGCACACTAACCCAGAAATTAAAGACAGAGAGATTTTTGGTCTAACATTGACCCTGGAAAAACCCACAAGGGGAAAACCAGTGTGAGAGGGGCTTTTTATTATTTTCAGAGCTCAGAGAAATTCTTCTGTTACAGCAGAAATATTCACAAAAAAACTTATCTCAGAAGATGAGCCAAATCTCCTCCTAAACAGTTCCCAAGTCCGGTCCTCGATTTTTGTGCAAGAAATCCGTACCACAGTACGTCTGTCACAACATTTAATGCTGTACGGGCTGTCTAGAAACTCATGACACAAATTCTGGGTTTGCTGTATGGAATTTCCAGCATTAAATGTGCCTCGATTTCTGTGCCAACTTGCCTTGAAATGCCTGCACCTCCTCTGCTGTATGAACTGTACTTTTCTCTGCTGCACGACCTCTTCAAAATCCGTATTGTACGGCCCTTTGCTGGCTGTACCCTCTGCCTCGATTTCTGTGCTGTACCTTTGCCTTGGAATGCGTCCCAATAAACAAACTTCGTCTCTTCTCCTGCTTGACTTCTTCTCTCTCTTTCTTGCTCTCCAAAACTCATGAAGAATCAAGAATGGGGGGCACCTCCTTACCCTAATTGACTCAATGAGGGAAGTTGAAGGGTTTCTTAATCCAATGGTCAAGATTGAATTAGATGAGTGGCTGAGATGTAATGTCTATTCACTCACCCCCTTCACTTAAGTCATAAAGTCACTTTTAATTTATATCTCATGAATTAAATGATTAGGGTCCACATTAGACATTTTCCCACCCCCTAGGCGATGAGAAACACTTGCCTAGGTACTTTTAATTATTTTTAACAATACATATACTTGAAACGTGTTGAAACAGGGACGAAACGACTTGGAAACGTTGTTGGACTTTTCGTACGACATTCTCGATTTGGAAACACTCTAGGAAATGGCCGGTGGCATTTCCAAGTCGTTTTGGCGGAAATTTTTGGTTTTGTGGGCCCGTCCAAGCGACCAAGAGGGGGCCGCGGGCCCCTTAGGTGGCAAAAAATCCCCTCATTAACCACTATTAAACATTTTGAATTTTTCCACTTGCTCAATTAACTATCATCACCATTTCACCCGCCATAGTAATTAATGGTAATGTTAAATTCTTAGAGTAAAAGTGACATTCTCCTTTATCTTTCATTTAAAGTAAATGATGAAAATGAAAGATAAATGAGAATGTCGCTTTTACTTAAATTTTTAACATTACCATTAATTGTTTCAGGATGTTTGAGAGTGGTTCCAACGTGATTGGACTTTGTTGAGGAAAAGATATGAAATGATCTTACTCAAGCATTTTTAGATATTGCTTGGCTAAAGCAAGATAGACGGGAATATCACCCTATGTTTATAGCCTCAAAAATTGTTTCCTAATCCACAAGTATTGGTTACAAGGGCTTAGGTTGATTTTCTTATAAATAAAAGATTGCTGAAAAATTCAATATTTATGTAATTTTCTGAATATAACAGATGCAGAAGTAAATGTAGAGACAGAAGCAAAATTACCAAGTCAATGATTAATTTAGATGAGACAGAAAACAATCGCTTATTTCATTCCAATTTATCAAAAGAATCGTTCTCTTTACAAAATTCCCTGAAGAAGTTTGGACCAAAGTCAAACTTAGATGTCCCCGATGAAAACCATACAAAAGGACTTCTGACATAAAGTAAAAAACTGAACTTTAAAAGCTGGATCAACTTGCCATAGATTGCTGCTCACTTGACTCTGCACAATATCCTTTATCAGTCATGAAATTTAATTCATAAACAGACAAGTATACACAGACTATCAAAGATAGATCAACACCTCTGAAAAACAAGTGTGTCTGAATGATGTAATTCAACGTTGAATCTTGTTGTCTACAATAGGACCCCGCTGTCATAAAAGCGAATTAGGCTTTCACTGAATTAAAGAATGAATGAAAACTGAACTATCTCAATAAAACTCAAGAGCAGACCTTAGTATGCTTTCTCCTTCTATTCTCCTCTTGTTCCTCCTCTTTTTGCCTTTAAATAATCATAATTAGTTGAAGTAGTTAAACGACCTCTTTTAGTTAAGTTAACTAAAACTCAACCAACTTTTAGTTTAGGGAGAAAATTAAAAATAATAATAAGTGTCTTTATTAAATAATAACTAGTAGGTGGGACCCCTTGTGACTCCCTTTAGTTTCTTAACAAACATAAGCACAAGTAGTTAATCAATCAAACACATCCCTCCTTGTGACTCCCATCATCACTCTCATAATTTGAAAATTAATATCAATGATATTTGAAACCATATCCAAAAGATAGCGTGCTGTCCAAAAACTTCAACAATCAATAAATAAAAAAAACCATACTGTTCTCAACAATCAATAAATAAAAACACTCAAAAACCATATTTGCCACTCTGGGAGGCAATTTTCCCCTTGTTGCTGCTGTCTCCCTTTGATTTCTTTGAATTTGCATTAGGCTATGTGGAGCCTTTAGGCCTGATCTCATTGATAACATGAGAGCAATCATCTCTCAAATGCATGCGGGATGAAACGGATTTGGTAGTCACTTGAGGGAGAGGAGGGAGCAGCAACAACTTTTCCTTTATCAGGTGCATGGTGGGCTTCGACTTTTAATCTCTTGCTTACATGAGAAGACTGTACTGGTGAGTGTGCAGGGGCAGCTTGGACAATTGGGTAAATCGGTGGAGGAGGAGCAGGTAGAGACAAATTGGGCTAGCCACGATGTTGGGAGACTGTTGGGTGGACAATCTCTTGCCATCCGTCATTTTCAGGGACTTCAAGTTGTAATGAGACATGAGGGGGAACTGGGATACCAGGGACATGTGGGGCTTGGAAAGGAGGCCTTTATGGCCTAGGTTGGACCACCCCTTGTCCAATCCAGTTGAAAAACCCAGCTTGGAATAGCTCGTTCAACTCTTGAGGATCTGCATCAAAATGTATAGAAAACCTTGGCCTTCTAGAGCCACTGTTCCAATTTCCTCTTCCCCTGTTAATCCGACCATGGCTACCTTTGCTGAAGAAGCTCATTCCTGTATGCATTATTTATTAGCAACTAGTTTCTTCAACAAACCATACATGACATCTCTTTAAATATGAAACAAAGTTTGGCTCAACAACACATTATACTCATGCAATCCAATCCATAAAAATCGTTTTATACTTGTCAATGAGCAGGGGGTGAATAAGGGTTCTGGGATATATGAGGGATTTTATTGAGCGAAAAGTGGTAAAATGAAGGGGGGTAGATCATGATTACTGCTCAACAAATCATCAAACAATCAATTGTATTGTAATAACAAGACATATCAACTATAACTCATCCCTGTGCCATCCTTCAACTGTTATAATACAGAGTTTTCATTTAACTATAATTTAATTTTAAGAACAGGGCGTGAATAGTGAATCTGGGAAGGTGAGGGGATTTGTAATGTGCGGAAAAGTGAGAGAATGGCAGGGAAATAAAGAATACTGTTCATAAAACAAATCAAGTAAAACATAACTCTGTACTAAACTCAATACAAAAAAAATACCAACACCATATCAACACTCACTATGTGTCAAACTGTTTGCTGTCACAACATTTAAATTTCTCAAAACTTCTCCATTAGAACAGTCTGTGCAATCATATTCATAATAGAAACAACTTTCCATTCAGCAATCCTGTTAAGAAAATGCTTGGTCTTTAATTTCCTTCCCTTCCTTTTAAGAATTTAAAGAAAACACACATCAACATTGCTCCACCTCTATCCCACAATGCATTACTATAAAAATATCATATACTGTCTATCAATTTACAATCGACCAATTAGAACATATGCCCAGGTCCCTTTCCAAATCGAACAGACTTTCAAAACGTGCTTGATTACATACATTTTTCATCATATCAACTGATAAGTTTTTGCAACGAAACCACAGTCAATATAAAACTCGAGCTTCATCACTGTCGATGTAACCATTCATAATATGCATGACAATAGATGTAAAGTGAACATAATGAAACACACACAATCACCATTTCCATAATTATCTATAACCCTGATCGGGCCTAGTGAAGCACACATGAATCTCCAATTTGCAATCAAGACAATGCCGTAAGAACACAGTGATCGGGAGTATAGCGAACAAGAGGCAACGCTCGACTGCATATTATTACTCATTCCCAATCACAACCTTTCAACCAATTTTAAGCCTAGAAAGACGAGATAGGTACTTGATGAAAACTTTCATAACCACTTCACTTGAAAAACCAATCTTCGACAACCAAGAAGATGCCCGAGAGGAGCAAGAACAATTGGGGATTTAAAATCGGGCTTTGTCGCAACAAATACAAGGAGACAATCCAGAGCGTGCTCATTCAACAATAGCACAGAGAACTGGAGGTCTTGAGGGATATATCAACCATAGGCAAAACCCTTTCGATACAGACACAGTAGTAAGCCACAGGGTATCCTTATAACTCCCAGCCTGGGCAATGGAACATCAGTCAACCACAGAGGAAACAACGACGGGTAGGGTAGAAAAATCAATGCACATAGTGCACTTACGTTTGCAGAGGAGAGGCGAATATCCATTGGACAGTGACAATTATAGGGAATACATAGAGATATAACCTCTGTCTACTTTCTTAAGAGCTGAACCATTTGACAATAATGCCAGTGAGGATGCATAACACTGGGGCAAAACTCAAATCACTCCATAACCATACGGTATATTATGGCCACCCTAAGACCAATTCCCAAGATACTTTGGTGCCAAGACACTGAGCATGAGCCCACGACCATGACTCCGGTGTAAAAATTGCACAACAACCAACTAGCAATCTGAACGCGACTGGATAAGGTTATACTCATGACTGTGAGGAAGCAACTAACAAGAATACACAACGAAACCCTCCACCATTTTAACACAGAGTGTTATATAACCAATCCACTTAATATCCACAAAGACGCACCACGATTTTAACCAACAGAGCAACCAACGAATGCACAACTCAAACAAAAACCAATTCTTTTGCTTGCAATCCGGACAATTACACAGTCATCTCAGAGAGAAATAACAAGCATTTACACAGTTGCAATTCTCAGGAAAACATAAACCCAAGCATTACTGAGCCATTGTTTGTTCATACACAGAGCGTAATTCATGGATGGGGTGAAAAAGAACCATACCTGTAACAAAGAGCTTAAAAGGGCGAGTTGGCCGAGTGTTTTCTTCCCAAGCCTGAAATGCGGAGCTTAACCACCAACAGACCGAATGCAACAAAGAACAATACTAGGGTGGCGGTCGATGGGGGGAGTATGGGGTGACGTGCATTTATTGCACGTCGCTTCCATCTCCTATCCTATTCAATTCCGAAGTACAAGACAACTAAACCTTCACCCATACATTAAACCATGTAATCAATTTCCAAACCATTGAAATCTGTGACGATATTCCTTGCCCAATGCGCCACCCAAAACATTCAGGTTAACCCTTGCTAAGTTTTCATACCATACCATATGCATTGCAGTGTCATATGCAGTTCGAAATAACTCAAATGAAAATCGCATAGCCACTAACTAAACATATAATAGTTAGGACTAACACTAACATCTTTTACCGTTCATTTGCATATAATCCTTAATCATAACTCAAACATAGATCCTTTTGTTTTAGGATTTTTTCCATCAGTTCGTTTTCTTTGTTTTGGGTATGTCATTACTAACATGTTTCTTGTGTGTATGTGGCCAGGTAGTAGATCACGATGATTTGTGACATGATTGAATCATAGCAACTGTAAATATATGCTATCATAACATAAAAATAATGCTTTGAATTGCAGAAACATCCCATAAAATGCATCATCCACCTGTCCCTATGTCAAAATGAAACCAAGACTGCATTGTCAACCATACAGGACTGTGTAAGCAACATTGAAACAACAACAAAAAATGTGTGATATGTCTATCTTTGAGCCTCCAGTCTACAAGGGGTCCCACCTATTAGTATTATATTATTAACATAGTTTAAATAATAGGGCTTTAGCAATACTTTGCGGCGAAATTCCTTGTTGCAATTTTAATCGTCAACATACTTCATATGGGGAAAGTAGAATTTTAGGTCCCATTCAAAATTTAACAGACTTGACAGTTTTCAAGATTTCAAGATTGGCAAGATTGCAATGTTTCAACTGGATTCTATCATGTATGAAGGTATGGAACTAACATTTAATCAAGAGCAACAAGCACTCGATGTACCTCGATGTCCACTCGTTCATATTTTTGGGGTCGATTGGTTTGGGTTCGATAACACTGCTCTCTACAATACAAGGATGTACATGTGTCATAGTAGGGTTTATCCAACCCCCATGATGAAATGCCCCCAAGGCATGATTCTGTTGGGGTTTAATGCCTCTCCTCTAGGGTGGTGCACTCTCTAACAAGATGTTAGTCCAATGCTCCTATTTCATAGTTGTATCCAAGTGTTCTCATACAAGGCATTGCTTTAATTATGTTCTACATGTACTTTCATGTTAATATAGACATGGTTTTCCTTCTAAAATGTCATTTATGTGTATCATTCTTTTTTCCTTGCAAGATAATGTGTTATACACACACACACACACACACACACACTCACACCACGTTTCCCCCGACTTTCCCATTTTGGGGGGTCGTGTTTCCAAACGTTTCTGTTTCGAAAACTTCTAGATGTTTCCACGTTACGTGCAACTTAGATTTGCAAATATCCATCTATCCTGGAATACCATACTCTAGGTGCCTGCTTGAGTCCATACAAGGTTTTCTTAAGCTTGCAAACATGGGACTATTTCCCATTTACCTCAAAGCCTTCATGCTACTCATGCACACTTCTTTCTCATTGATCCCATTAAGGAAATCTGTCTTCATATCCATTTGTTGTTTCCCCCAGCCCATAATTGAAACTAAGCACGCAGTTGCTCGAATGGAAGTGTACCTGGCGACTAGAGCAAATGTCTCCTCATAGTCCACTCCCTGTTTCTGGTAGAACCCTCTCGCCATGAGCCTCACCTTGAACTTCTCAATGTTGCCATCTACTGCATGCTTGATCTTGTAGAGCCACTTGGAACTAACTACTTACTCCCCTCCTGTCTGGGCATGATGTCCTAAGCATCATTCTTCATGATGGAGGTGTACTCCACCATGGCATCCTGCCATACCTATTGGTCTGCTGCGTACTGAAAGTTGGAAGCCTCATAATCTATGATGTTGCTCATCAATGCCTTGTAGTTTGGAAACTTCTTCAAAGGTTTTCTCTCTCTAAATGTGCTCCTATGAGCCTCAATATACTCCTAGGAATCCATCAATGTCTAGGTTAACCATTGAGGTCTCCTAATAGAAGTGGAAAGGACCATAATATCCCTCTTCCCCTGAATGTTGTTGTAAAACTTTGGAAGTCACTAGTGACCTAGGCTTAACCTTAAGAGATTCCTGCCCCTCGTCCTTTGTCTCACGACACTTCCCTCCCTCTCCTTATCAGTCGAGAGTCTGAAGAGGCGCCGATCGAGTGTATTATGGGGCGTAGCTATTTGAAGAGAATAGAATCTAAGGTAAGTAAGGAAATATAAGGTAAGCGAGTTAGTGGGGTTGGTAACTTGGGATAGTGAGTTAGTGGGGGGTGGTAACCTAGGAAAGGCAGTTAGTGGGAGTGGGTACCTGGGCTAGGTAGTGAGAGTAAGAGTAAGTGAGAACCCTTGGGGGCCCTTCCCCGGCCCCTTGGGGCCCCCTTGCCCTTGGCAGAACATTCATTTATATGCAAAGCGCTTCTGTGCTCCTCTTTCTCAGAGGAGGGAACTTGGGGCCCCTTGGGCCCCCCTTGCCCTTGGCAGAACATTCATTTATATGCAAAGCACCTCTGTGCTCCTCTTTCTCAGAGGAGGGAACCTTGAATAGGCTCATGGAACTTCCTGGATGCGAGGTCTTTTTCAAACTTTACATCCCCACTCATTACTGTCTTTCTATGCTCTGGAATACATGCCTTGTAGGCCTTTGAAGTCTCATTGTAACCCACAAATAAACCCTTCCTACTGGAGGGCACCAAGTTAGTCCTCTTCTCTACTGGTACATATAAACTGGATAGCCAAAGATGCAAAAATGAATCACCTTTGGCTTCACACCAATGAATGCCTCCTCTGGTGTCTTTTCCTCCAAGATCCTATGAGGGCACCAGTTTTGGATGTAGATTGCTATGTTGCATGCCTTTGTCCAAAGAAACATGGGCAAGTTCTGTTCATGAATCATGGCCTTAACAATGCTTATGTGGATCGATTCTTCTGCTCTATAACCCCATTTTTCCATGGGTTCTATGGAACAATTGGCTTGCTCTTGAGTCCTACCTCCTTCTAGAAACCGTCAAACTCCTTGGAGGTATACTTAGCCCCATTGTCCGATCTTAAGACTTTGATCTTCTTCCTTGTTTGGTTTTCAACTAGAGCTTTGAACACATGAAACCTCTTAACTTGGTCTTTAGGAAGTGGATCCATGTTTGGTGAGAGAAGTCATTAATGAAGGAAACATAGTACATGCTTCCTGAAATTGATGCTATTGATATCGGTCCACAAACATTTGAAATGCACTAGGTCTGGAATATCCTTCGACCTATGCTTGCTGCTTTGGAATGCTGCCTTGGCATTGCCAAGCATGCATCCTTTGCATACTCCATGCTGCTCAATGTTGAACTCTAGAAGACCTCTTAACTATCTCCCTTGTAATAGGCAATGTTCTATGATGCAGGTGCTCCATTCTCTTGTGCCACAACTCACACAAGTTGTCACTGTTATGAACTAGTGCTCAAACAGGTTCATCCTGCAACCTGTAAATATTATTGTCTCTAACCTTGATTCCTTGTGTTGTATTTGGGATAGAATCCTTTGGTTTGATGAGGACTTGTTGGTTCTTTAACTCAATTGCATAGCCCTTATACTACATAATTGAAACTCAAAGCAAGTTCTTTCTGATACGTAGAACAAACAAGACATTGAAGCTCTATTGGATAGGTGATTGATTAATAAAGACAATTGTGAAGATTTTCCCATGTTGGAACCAAATCTCTAATACTTGCTTATGGAGGTAGGTGATTGTGACCAAAATTGGCTACTATGTGTTTGAGAAGTCGTTACATGTACATGAGAGTGGACCTCATCCTGTATGGCTGTGCAAAACTAGAATGGCCCGTGTTCCTTTAGAAGTTTGTGTACTGCCATTGTTGCCTCTAGGTGGAAATGATTTTAGAAAACTGTGATGATGCTCATAATGGTTGTGCCTTGCAAACCGTCTTTCGACATTACTCATAGGTGTTGGTAAGAGAAAATCAAACGAGTTACTTGACTTGAGTTGGAAGGGCATCGTACCAACTCCTGCTACCGAGTAGTTGACATCGTCACCAAGCTCAACCTATACTCCTGAGTTTTGCTTCATTAGGCTAGAAAATAATTACTGCGTTGATGTTGTATGACAAGATACCCTACTATCCACATACCACGCATTCCTAGGAACCGTGTTGGTAGAAAGGCAAGATATCATCGAGAAATCCTTTTCAAACTTGGTAGCAAACTCGTTCATTTGAGTTTGAGGCTGCTACTTGCTTTTACCCTTCTTATATGGAAATTGTGATGCAGGATGATTGTGCTTATAACAAATGAAGCACTTGATTTTACTCGAGTGCTTCTTTTCTAACTGTGAGATTGACTTCTCACTCTTTCCTGTACTTTTCCTTGCCAGGGCCTTTAACTTTGCCCTTATTTGTTTGACCAAATAGGGCTAGGTTCTCATTACCTGTAATGTCCCTAATTTTGGATTCCCCTGCTTTACAGTTGGAAGCGACCTTATGAGTTTATGTCAGCCTGACCAGAGGGGTAAATGGAGGTTAATAGGGGGCTTGTGCGAATTGGAGGAGTTATATGAGGCCCGACCTAGTCCATTCACTTTATTTCATCATTAGGATCACTTTCGCACAGTTCGTTCTTGATTTCGTGGCATTTCGATGATTCCCGTAAATTAAGGGTATTATTTAGTATAAATTAATTAAATGCACTCAAGGTGTTAGAGGGAACGCCTTTGCGTAATAGCTCGTTGGAATCGAGACGAAAATATCTAAAGATTGGGATGATGAGAAAGGCACTTCCGGTGTTCGAGAACGAGTTACAAGCCAAGTAATCGCTTTCAGGCATTAAAAAGGGGTTAATTAATTAATAAAGTGATTTTACAAAAGTTAAATTATAAAGTCACTTTACTTTATTAAAAAGGGTAAAAGGGTTCGAAAAGGGTCAACAAAAGAATGAAAGGGGAATGAGGGGCGCCCTCTCTCATTTTCACTTGACATTTTCTAAAATGGATTTGAGAGAGCTCTTGTGGTTTTGGCTCTTGGGACGAAAACCCTAGAGAATTTATGAGATTTGTTTCGGTGGTGAGACTATCCACCCTAGCTAGTCATTGGGAGGAAATCACTTAGATTTCTTCATTGTGCTCATTGGTGGCGGAGTTCAGTTTATTGTGGTTGAGATTTTTATTCAGTGGCTAAGTTTTATTAGTGTTGGCTGGGTCCTTCTTTTACAGAGGCAGACTTTGCTAGAAGGGGGCAAACTCTTGTGGAGAAACCCCAAATCATTCAGTGGGTCGAACTCAGACTGTGAGAGAGCCGAGTTTTGCTAAAGATAAGGTCGAGTTTCCTTGGAAAGATTGTGATACTGCTGAATGGGAATCACACTGTTCAGTGGCTTCTTTATTTGAAATAAAGGGGGCCAAGTTACCTCCTTTTGGGGTCGATTCTTAGTACTGGAGCGGGCACAACCCTTGCTGGCCCATTATATTATTACTGGGGGGGTCGAGTTAGTTGTTATAAGGTCGAGTTCGTCATTTTTGGGCCGACTTTGGAGAGTATTGGGTCAAGAACTCTTGCTGGGCGAGCTGTCTCATTACTGGGACGAATTCTACCTTCCTGTAGCTGATTTGTCTGCTAAGAGAACTATTATTCCATTTTCTATCTGTTGGATGTAGACAACCTCGCCTTACATGCCTGTTTTCTTCTCATTTGATTGATGTACATGGTATTTATCTCATAAACAGGTCATTGTTAATGCACATGTCATATTATCTTCATTGTTCACTGTTATAGTTTATGTAGTGGCCAATATATCACTGTTGTCATTACTTCAATGCAATATTTTGCTGGCATGTATTCTGGGTATTTCTAATATTCTTGTTGTCATATTTGATGTGGCTAAAAGAAGTTAAAGGTTGCAAAACTGTGTATGAGACCACTAAGTCAACAAATATACTTAAGCATTACAACAATATACTGTGTGATGAATGAATGCATTGCAAACTAAGTGAAAATCTTTAGAAAAAATTTACCTGGAAGATTACAGTGGTATCAGAGCCTCAATCCTGCCAACTTGAAGGGGTTTGTGGTTTCATGAGGCAAGGAGATGGGGAATATATCACTTACAGAAGTAGAAGACAATGTGGCGAATATTCGTAATATTCTTGCATAGGGTCAACGATAGTTGATGCAGGATATGGCAAGCCATCAAAACAATGCAGGGAACAATGGAGCTAGTGGTTCAAAGAGACAATAAACAAGGCAGAATGGACAGGATGAGGAGTTTATAGATTGTTTGAGGGAATATATGGCGCTTGTTGAAATTAGTGTAGCTGCAAGAGCGATTCTTCGAAGGATAGCTAAGACCCTAGTTGAGTTCTAGGGTCCCCAGTACACTCCTGGGGATCTTGGTCTAGGACCAAGCAGTTAGAGCCATGGAAAAAGACCCTAGTGAGGGCCCCCAGTATATTGCTGGGGTTCTTGGTCAAGGACCAAGCAGTAAGTCCCTAGATATGTTCTAGGGCCCCTGGATGTGTTCTAGGGAATACTTGCTCGGTGCTTGGATTGATCCTTGGATGTGTTCCTTGGTGGTTGATGATATAATTCCCTAGATGTGTTCCAGAGAATCCTTGCTCGGTGCTTGGATTGATCCTTGGATGTGTTCCTTGGTGGTTGATTATATAAGTCCCTAGATGTGTTCTAGGGCCCCTGGATGTGTTCCGGGGAATCCTTGCTCGGTGCTTGGATTGATCCTTGGATGTGTTCCTTGGTGGTTGATGATATAAGTCTCTAGATGTGTTCTAGGGCCCCTGGATGTGTTCCAGGGAATCCTTGTTTAACGCTTGGGTTGATCCTTGGTCTTGTACCTTGGTGGATAAGACCCTAGATGTGTTCTAGGGCCCCAGATGTGTTCTGGAGTAACATGGTCTAGGACCAGGTGGTTCTTGGTTGAGTATCAAGGTGTCATGATGTGCGATATTCTTCTTCTCTCCCGGGATGGTCCATGAGACCTAGGAGCAGCTACGAAGATGGACATGACCACATCATTGATGTTTCCTCTTATGCAAGGATTATAAAAGCTTATAAGTTATCATGAGACTTATGTGGGCAGTTTTCCATTGAAGAAGACCCCTTTGACTTTGTCTTGTAGCCTCCTCTTGCTTGAGCCTGGTTCCCCTCCTTGATTATTGTGTTGTTGATCTTTTATTAGTCACTTTGACCTATTTGACTTTCTAATTAATATTTTTATTAATTATTAATTATTTTTATTTTTAGGTTTTTAATTAAACCTAACCCTAACCCCTTCCTAAACTATAAAAGGAACCTCTCCCTCACTCATTTTGTTTTATGGATTCCTCACTCTCATCTCTTGGTATGTTTTTGCTCCGGCTATCTCAGTTTGGTCTTTTGTTTGGTGGATCTTCTCTTGCTGATTGGGTACGGCCTCTTGATGGCATCTTTTCTTTTTCTGTTTGGGTACGATCTCTTGATGGCTTCTCTTCTCTTGCTGTTTGGGTGCGGCCTCCTTGAAGGCATCTCTCTTGATGCTTGACTCGGCTTCCTCGTGCTGGTGCAAGGTACGACACCTCTCCATTTGCTGCTAGTGTGTCGCGACCCTTTCTCTCTTCTCCTCTATTGCTTTCCGCTGCTTCCCTCAAGGCTGCCGTTAGCCTTCCTTTAGATTGCTGCTAGCTCTCTCCTAGCTACTGCTCCTTTTCTTTGGCTGCTGTGTTTTCTTTTGGCTGTCACTGCCCTCTCATTGGTTGCCACCCATACCCCTTAATTGCTGCTGATGTTCCTATCCATCTACAACATTTAGGGTCTATTATGACAGCCCTAATTCTGCTGTCTTAGGTTGCAGTTTTTGCTACAACAGTCCTAAAAGTTTGGGCAGATTTTGAGTGAGCTATTTGGGGTTTAATTTCAGCTTTGAGTTTTTTGGTCTTTGGGTTTTATATCAAACCTTTTTGTTGTTGTTGTCTTTCCTTTTAAGTCTGCCACTTCATCTTCTTGAGTACTGCCACTGTCACCTACTTATGCTACCTTGTTACAGCCCTTAGGGCTTGGTGGGGGCAGCCCTATTTTCTGCTATTTAAGTCTGCCCTATTTACTGTAGCAGTTCTTTATGCTGGACTGTTTTTGAGTAGGGATATTAGGGGCTTCTGATATCAGTCTCTGGTTGGTTATTGGGGTTTTGTATCAGTCCTAGACTTATGCTGATTTGTCCTTGATCTATACCCTACTCTTCTTGGTTCACTGTCCACATAATTCATGATGAGATCAAACCCTTGAGGGTTTGATCCATGACCTTTATAGCCTTTACTGAGCATACAGAAAAGAGGATAGCAACTATCTCCTAAGGTAAATCTGTTCTTTATTTGATCAAGGTAATGTTTAGTTTTACTTTGCTAATTATCAGATCTATTTATCCTAATGTTCAGAATTGTTTTCAGATCTAGCTTAGAATTGTTTTCTAAATGTTCAGATCTATTGTTTTATTTGTGTGATTGATCTACTTCAGAAATTTGTGTTTTGATTGCTGATCTATATCTACAGTAGTGAAGAAATTTAAAAGAATATTGCTGTTTTAGTTTTCCCTTGAAATTCTGACAGCGCTTAGTGAGACATTTCACACAGACATGTCATTCAAGGATTTTTGCACCATCAAAGATCTTGAGTGGTATGAGCCCCAAGTATTAGTGGACAAGAAGGTGAAGATGCCAAGGAAAAGGGCACTAGTTTTTGAAGATTCCGATGCTTCTAAAATTGAGGATGACTACACAACAACATCTAGTACACCTTTAGTGTTGTCCTATGAGGCCCATAACACTAGTACACATGGACATGTGGATGGCGTACATGGTAAGTGTCCCAATCAATCGATGTTGAGGATTCAACATCATACCTTAGTAGTGATGCTCATGATGATGAGTGCGTGTGAGCACCTAAGTATGATGAGG
The DNA here is from genome assembly GCA_009831015.1 of Picea engelmannii. Classification (NCBI taxonomy): domain Eukaryota; kingdom Viridiplantae; phylum Streptophyta; class Pinopsida; order Pinales; family Pinaceae; genus Picea; species Picea engelmannii. The sequence continues at coordinate 22,538 of WSFP011398764.1, forward strand.
GCTCAACTCCTTATCCTATCTATGATACTTATGACGATGCAAGCATGATTGTACCTAAATATGACGAAGACCGGGTATGTGAAAAATGGTCGTGGGATTTGGATGCATCTTCATAGGAGCCATGCGTGGAGGATGACAAAGGAGAGGTTGATTTTGGCGGTGATAGTACACATGAGTCCAATCATTTGACAGGTCAATGTACAGTAAGTAAAGATTGCATGAGATCATCTAGTGAGTCAGTTGTTGTTGGAGATAGTATTCTTATAGATGAAAAAAATAAGAAAATCTACTTTGACAACCCACACCATGTTGATGAAATTTAACAAAGACCCTTAGCATTGCGTGATTTGGAGGACCGATTATTGGTCATAGAGGAGCAAATTGTACAAGTGTTGACAAGGGCAGATAGTGCTCATAAGTTTATTGAAGATCTTATTTGGAAAACCCAGATGGAGGAGAGACAAAAAAAAGTTGTAGGTAGAGTCACTAGTGCTCCATTGAACATAATCAAAGAAGCACTAGAGCAGACAAAATCAGATTACTTGCAGTTGTTCATGGATAGGGACCTTGCTCTCAAGTTCGTTGAAGACAAGGAAATGGAGGTTGAGGAGCTTTGTGACCAGTTGAGTTTGGCACGCTCCTCATTACTTACAACATAGACTCCATCATCTTTGGCAGTCGTGACACATGAGGGCGTGAGTGGCCCCCATGTTTTGAGGGAGGAGCCTCTTGTGAGGATCCCGCACGAGGAGCTTTCAGAGTTGCAGGTGCTTGAGGAGAGGTGTGACGCAGAGGGTTTTGACTATGCTCCTGTTTTGCATTGTGGGGATCATGAGCCGTTTCTTTTGGAGAGCCCACTAAAGGCTCAAGGCTTAGCTATGGAGGAGATAGTTGAGCACATTCCTTGTGGACCAGGCCGCAAGGAAGTATATGCATCCATGGATTGGGTGGACAAGTATATGAAAAACATATGCGCTCTGGGATACAGGTTCAGGAGACACCAATAAAGTGATGGATACAGTGGTGCCTACAAGATACAGGATGGTACAAGATGATACAGTAATAGGCAACATTATGCATGGGTATTCATTGGCACTTGATAATGCACAGTGGAGTTTTGGGGCGTTTCCTCCAAGGAGATCTCCCGATAGAGTCCTCGAGCATACCATTGAGTTGAGGTTACCCAAGATCGGTGAGTGGATGGGTGAGCCTCAGGGAGCAGCATATTCCTCAATCATCGATCTTCATCTGGGATATCATTAGATGAGGGCCAGGGAGAAAGATACTCATAGGTCTGCTTCTCGACTTCATTATGAGTTCTTGGTTATACCCTTGGGGTTGAACAATACACTAGTCATTTTCCAGTTTTGCAGGCAGTGGCAGAGGCAACTATTTGAGTTTATATTCTCACTTTGGTATAGTCCAACTAGGGCATCAAACATCTCCTTTGTAGTTTTCTTCTCGGATACATGAGGGATCAAATGATCCTTTATGGTGTCCATGATCATTTGCTTGGCCTTCACTTCTCTCTTCTTGTTAGCGGCCAACTGTTGCAGATTTGTAGGGGAAGGCACAACATCCTTGACAATATCCTAGAGATCATTCTTTTCTAATAATAGTGTAATCCTCACTCTCCATGACAGGAAATTTGATGCGCCCTCCAGCCTATCCTCGAATTTGAGGCTAGTTGAGGCCAACTCTAAGATTTAATGCACAAACTACTAGATCTGAAAATTAGTCCTTGAAAGGAATACTGAAACCCTCTAACTTCTGGTCCTTCTTTGCTGCAGTTGATGTATTGTTGTAAATTCTTGAGAATGTCAATCAGAGAAATAACTTTGATACCATGTAAAGTTTTCTAGCCTAGGTGATTTCTGTCCTAATGTTCTTTCATTAAATTACTCAAAAATATAATTTATTTAACAACAAAAAATTAAATTTCGGAACATTACATCCCTTGGGATTCAGGGACTTGTAGTTTGCTGCTACATCCAGAGAGTCCCTGAATCCCAAGGCTTATTCCATTGGATAAGAAATGTGTTGGTTCAACATAGAAAGAGAATGGAAGTACACGAGAAAAGAGGGCCTCTCACAGGTCAAGATTTTCGTCGGTCGAGTGCTCCCCCTCTACTATGATTTGGCCACCGTGAAACCAAATAGACACGATTCCGCCTCCATAAATCGTGAGTTCTGCCTGCGTGCTAGGTGAAATGCCTCTAGTTTTGAGGGATGCATTTCCCATTATTTCGAATTGGCTCCCCGGCGAATCCCATGCAGATCTACATGGATCCGGATCCACGGATCCTACACCTACCCCCCGCGGATCCGGTAACTTATGCTTGAGAGAGATAACTAATCTCCAGTCCTAGCAACTAATTTCGTCAATCATAGCTGCCACCTATCTCCATCATGAGATGTATGGCTAAGATTAATTCCTAATCTAAGTTAGTAATGTTGTAGAACTTCTAGAGCATTTCATTTGGATTCCTAAGACTAACTGACTTGAAAACATAAGTGAAATTAAAAGATGTAATTATTTCCCACTTTTCCTAAGTGGTCACTAAAGAATGTCTTGAACCACATCCTACATGTTCACACTGAAACTTGTGGAAGAAGTTCCTCCTTGAGCTTTATTTCTCAACAGTTGCAACTACAACTTTCCAAATAATAGAAACATTTTGCAAATTCTTTACAGGATTCCTCATCCATTCATCAGTTGAAATTGATATATGTACTTCATTCTAACCACTCTGCACCAAATGCTTTTCTTCTGTATTAACCTCCAAGCAGTGTTTGTAGCCAATGTTCTTGAGAACAAGAAAATTCATTTCTTCCCAAGCCCCTTAGGGCTTTCAGAATTGCCAACTTCATGCATTTTACCAAAGGTATCCCTTTCTTATCACTGCCCCTTGACCAAATAAATCTGAAACACAATGTTCTTATTTGTTCCAACACTCCTTTTGGGATCCAGGACATTGACATTCAATATATGGGTATGGTCTCTAATACAACTCTGACAAAAACCAACCTACCACCTTTAGAAAGCCTTTCTGTTTCACCACATGTTCAGTCTTTTCTCTACTTTAGAGATTAGCTATTGCCAATCTAGTTTTTGGTATTCATTTGACTTGAGAAAGAATCCCAAGTACGTTAAACCATTCTCTAGATCTGAATGTTGATAAGGAAGTAGGAAAGTCATATAAACCTTGTCTATATCAAAGATACCACAAAACGAAATAGTCAACTTTTCCAGATTAATCTTCATACCTATGGCTATACAAAACAACTCAATATTTTCTCTAAGTTTAGTACTGTCCCGCATAGAACCGTCACCAAAACTCAAGATATTATCAACAAATAGAAGATGAGTCAAAGAGCATGTGTTTATCACTCTATACCTTAGAAGTTCCCAACCCTATGTGCCTCCTTCAAAGCTCTATTGAGACCTTCTGCCACAGTTAAAAATAACAATGGTGAAAGGGGGCAACCCTTCCTTACATCCCTTTCTGGTTTGAAGAAAGGAGTTGCTGAGCCATATTTAGAAGCACTGAGTAGGAGACTGAAGATACATAGGTTGTCACTTGAGAAAAAAATGGAGCTCAAAACCCCAAATTAAAGTAAAAGCCTCAGATAAAGCCAATTGACCCTGACATATGCCTTGGACAAGTCTACCTTTACCACCAGGGCCTTGAGCTTTTTCACTTTTATAGTGTGAAGCCCCTCTCGTGTCAGCCCTACAGCCTCTCGAGTCTATCTTCCCTCCAAAAACCCAAATTTGTCGTCATGTCTTTCCTCCAAAAACCCAAATTAGTTGTCAGTAATAGAACTTGACAGGGTGGTCTTCATTCGTCTGGCTATAATTTTGGAAATAATTTTGTAAATGTAATTGCACACAGAAATAGGTCTGAACTTTTCAAATGAAGCTGGGTTATTAGACTTTGGAATGAGATCTATGCAAGTTGTATCAAAAACTGGTAGATTGTTCCCAGTGGATCTAGATTCTTCTATCACCATTCTTAGGTCCTCTTCAATGAATTCAAAACATCCTAGAAAAAACTCAATTGGCATCTCATAAGGACCGGATCTCTTATCTTTCTGGACACTGGAAAGCATAAAGTAATTCTTCTTTGCTCGCTTTTCCATTAACATCTAAACGTCTTGTTGATTTACAAAGCCCCGGGGAAAAATGAAGACATCATGAGCACCTCTGCTATTGTAGCCCTTCTTTCAGCCTGATAATTATCTTTAAATACTCCACCCCTGCTTTAGCAATTTCCTTTTAACTAGTGGCCAATTCACTGTCACTTTTCTCTATCTTCCGTA